>AZGY01000001.1:3271550-3296383 GCA_001636675.1 Moelleriella libera RCEF 2490 | reverse complement strand
GGGGGGGGGGGCCCTTTCAGCAGGGCGGTGCATTTTCTTTTCTTTATCTCGGTTTTCTTGTGTTTGGTTGGACAAGGCGGGTCCGGCGTGATGTAGTAATCGCCGACGCACGTATCCGCGCAGTACAACAATGTAGTTGTACAGTTGTGGGGCAGATAAGCTAACTAGCTGTCTGCAGTATGGTTGGTCTGGCCCGGTTTGGGCCGCCGGCCGACCTGGCCTGGACTTGGACGGAGCACGGAGAACATGCGCCAATCTGGGCAGTTGGGTGGCGCTGGACCAGGCTGGCCTGACCAGGGCTGGCTGCCACTGGCTGACACGAGATGGCATATCCTGCGGAAATGATGGGTCAAGAGACGCCATTCAGACTTTGATTCTCATATGGCGATTCTTTTCAAAAAAGGCGACTCGAGACTGCCGCAATAATCAGTCTCCCGATCTAGCCCGTCAGCTTGATAAGACGTGTCTCGGATGCTTGCGTAACTTTGCATCGCGCTACGCAGCAGTCGCTTGCGAAAATAGTAAATTTGACAATAATAAGTAAGCATGTAGAAATTAAGCAGCGGCTTTAGATCCGTTTGAGCGACCCAGTCTGTCCTCCCCGCAAATGAACACACTGACGCCGGCGACGGCCATCTCAGAGAGGGATACAAGATCTATCCAATGCTCGCCAGCTTCTGTCCGAAAAGCCCAGCCCGCCAGCAGAAAACACATAGCGCTTCATATACTCGTACACATTTCCAGGGCAGCGGCAGCTGGCTAGAATAACCACGAGACGTAGCGGTTGTAGAATTTGCTCCATCCCGTGCTTGCCGCAATCTTCGCCTTTTGCAGCTCCAAAAAGTCCGCCTCCTCTTGATCCACAAATTCCTTGCCGGTATAGAAATCTGCCTCGTGCGCCTTGACGCCACGACTCTTGGTGAACAACATGTGACCAAAAAGAAGTATCAAATACAGAGGGATGCCGAGGTAGCCCGTGATGAAGTTCTTGTAATCGAACTGGATGCCGTCGTGGTGAACAAACACATCAAAGTTCTTGGTCAACAGGATGAGACAGCAGAAGAACAGGGCAAAGTACGTTCCAATCAGCCCCTGCGGCGCGACATAGGGCATGGCGCTGTCGGCGAGATTCTGCGCTCGACGAGCCTTGAGGAAGTAAACGTAGGTGACCAGAAGGGAGATCCAGGAAAGGAGTCCGAAAATGGTGGTCAAGTTGACGAAGTAGCCAAACACGGTAGTGGAGTCGTCCGAGACGACCATGAATGCGAGACAGGCAAAGCCCGTACAGACAACAAGCGCAGGAACGGGAACGCCTCGGCTATCAGTGCGACGGAAGATGGCAGGGGCAGATCGGTCGCTCGCAAGACCATACAGTGTGCGACTTGCAATGTAGAGATCTGAGTTGGCGGCGGAGAAGACGAAGACGCAGATGCAGGCGTTGATGATGTGAGGCAGGCCTTTGACGCCGGCAAGTACGGCAGCGACCACAAACGGACTTGCGCTGGCACCCGTCTTCTGCTTGTTGGCGAAAGCCAAGGCTGGGGAGTTGTATGGAACGATCATGCCGACCAAAAGGACGCTGAGACAGTAGAAGAACAGGATGCGGTAGAAGGTCAACTTGATGGCCTTGGGGATGGAACGGCGGGGGTTCTGCGCCTCGGCCGCCGTGACACCGACGAGCTCCGTGCCAAGGTAGGCGAAAGTCGCGTTGACCATGACAGACCAGAATCCCATGAACTTGCCAAGAGAGCCATGAGGACCCGACTTGTAAAGGTCGGCGAAAGCTCCAGGATCCCTCCAGTATCGGAAGCCGGGTGCGTCGCCGTTTGGACCGCCGCCGCAGGCGATGATGAGGGCGAATAGTATTATGCCGACGACGACAATGACTTTGAATGAAGACAGCCAGAACTCGAACTCGCCGAAGAATTTGATGCCCCCAAAGTAGTTGATACCCACAATCAGCACGAGGAAGATGGCGACAAAGACACCTGGGTTGACTTTATCACGGGGCACCCAGTACGAAATGACGAGCGAGGCGGCTGTCAGTTGGTTCGGCGTGACTATGATATACTTCATCCAGTACCTAGCAAGTCGCAGCGGGTCAGTGAGTGTAAGCGAGGTGCGTTTCCGATGACATGTGTTACTCACGTCCATCCGAGTGCGAACCCGAGAGAAGGGTGACAGTATCGTGTGGCGTAGCCAGTAAAGCCCGAGCTGAGCGGCATCCACGCAGCCATCTCACCGAGACCAGCCATGACCATGAAGACCAGGAGACCGACGAAGGTATACGAGATGAAAAGCGACCCGGGGCCGGCCTGAGCGAGCGCCTTGCCAGTACCCACAATCAAGCCAGTGCCCAGGGCGCCACCGATGGCAATCATGGTGATGTGGCGAGCTTTCAGGCCTTTGTGAAGCATGGTTTCAGGGCTCGTCTCCAGCCCTCGGATCTCATAGCCTTCATAATGGCCATTTTTGAAGCTGCCCTTTTCAGCATCGCTGCTCGTCGCCTCGCCTTTGCTCGGGCGGGCATGTATGCCTTCCGAATCCATGTTGGCGAGGCTGTGATGGGTTTGAGATTTGTCGAGCTCAGCGCGTCCCGAGACGGGAGATGCGACGAGATATGCGCCGAACCGGACAAGCTAATGTTGAAAGATGAAAGAGGGGGAAGGATCGTTGGAGAAGACGAGGCTGCTCTTGCCAATATAAGGAGAATTCCGGGCGCAAAGGCTTTTCGAGGCAGACAAGGCCGTTTTCGGCTAAGACTGACAGGACCAGTGGTACGGGCTGGCTGAAGAACGACCTGCCGAGACCGGTTCACAGGATCTCGCGCTAAAACACATTCAATGTGGCACCCGCCTCCGTCGTCCATCATGCACAAAGGGGAGCCTCAGTCATTTTATATTCTGAACCGTACGGCCGCCTCGTCCAAGGCCAGACCACAGTCGCTCTTCCCGAACCCTGTCCCAGCATCTGCGAGCATCCGGCGTGTGGAGACAATAAGTGTCGTCCAGCATGCGCAAGTCCGGCGGCCATTCCCCGAGCAAAGCGGGGCACGGCGAATAGTGGCAGCGCGCGGGACAAAGACTTGATGAGCTGGGGTCGGCAGCAGGTGGTCGTTCAGCTGCTAGCGTCGCGGCAGGTGTGAGTGGAGGACGGCTGACCCGTGATCTGCCTTGCCTCGGTCAAGCGAAAAGGGAAACGGGGGAAATGAGAGCTCGAAAGGCTTGCTGCTGTGCACACAATCAAAGTTTCGGCGTTGGCAAAAAGCAGGGACTGCTATCTGCGTATCGCATGTGGGCCTCTTTTTGCCTTATGTCCACACATGTACAATACATAACGTGGACGGCATGGCAAGCTGGGGTTTGCCAATGCAACTCCCTGATAGGAAAGTGGTCGTGGCTACGCGGAGACGCCATTTTCCCACTCGCTCTCTTCCCCCCCTTCTCTTCTCTCCGGTACTTTTGCGCGGGCGAGAGACCGACCGCCTTTGCCCACACTCCGAACAAGCATCCTCTTCCCAAACCCCCCACTCCGTCTTCCCATGGCTGCAGCTTCTGTGGAGAAGAGGGCTCGAGATAAGCGGCGCCAAGCCCGATGTCGTTTGCACCCTTCCTCTCGCCTCCTTCTTTCTCTCGCCTCGCCGCCCGGTCGTTCTGTCGAGGCCAGCCATCGAGGCTAGGCAGACACAAACTAGCAGCAAGCCGCAGAACCCCGATCCGCGTGCTAAGGCCAAGGTTGAGTGTTAAGCTTGTCTGCTGGCAAATTACATTGACGTATTATGAATACTAAACCTACCTGGTACCCAGGCAAGGCACCATGTGTGTACCCAACACTCACCAACGCTATCAATTGGTGCAGGGAGCCCAGGCCAACCGGCGCCTTCTTTTCTCCTGGGACCAGCCTGAGATACCGTGACACAGCCACCAGTCGCTCCCGACTGACCTTATCGAGGGAATTGATAGCTGTTATCTCCCGTTACACCGTGTCACACCATGGAGCAATCCTTTACGGAGATATCACAATGGTCGCCGTGCTCGGCTGAGGAAACATGCCTCGCCCACAAGATTCCTGGTTGGCGCCGGGACTCGTGGCTGTCAGCATCTCACGTCTTCGGATCAATGGCGGACCCGGCTGAGCTTTGGGGGGCGCACCACCAGACCTTGACAGACTGAGCGTCGACAGGTGTGTGTGACAATAATAGATCACGACCGCTGCCCCATTTTCCTCTAGCAATTTCTAGTCAGGCACCAATGGTGAACCGTTAATGTTTCAGACGAGAAAACGGCCGTGTGCCTGTCACAATGGGCAGCTTTATCAGTTCTGGTCTCTTCTTGTACCGGACCGACGGCCGACGTGCCGGAATGATGATCCTGTTTGAAGCTCTGGTGATCAATTGAAGATCCACCAGGGGCCGAAGCTTTTTCCATGACAGGGACCAACGCCTTCGAATCCAGCAGCCATTATCCCATAAAGGCGGGTAAGATGATGGCGTGGATCTTCGCATCACAGCTGGCTTTCCTTGTATCGCCTCTTCTAGGCTGCAGCATTAGAGTGACTCAGCTCATTAACCGATCGATGCGCCACAGACGCAGGTGTAAGCCCGACCAGGCTTCCAGAACACATAGCGTCTCTTCCTTCAGCCGCTTCCCGCCCCCGCCCCCAGCGGCATGCGAAGCTCCCTAGCATTTGGGGCCTCTATCCACGGCGTCGACTGCAATTAGCACGTTTGGGGAAGGCTCACGATCCGAAACATGAGTCGAAAACGTCTGATCCGTGCAAGAGACCCAGAAGGTAACATTGCCGTGGTGATGGAGTATATGCAATGCAGATATGAGGAGAGGCAGGTGGTATCCTGTGGTGAATGAGACCTTGATTCTGCGTCGGCTTCGACATGAAAAGGGGGGGTGGAATGGCCGAAAGACAATTTGCAGGCGCCCCTTGGAACACCATGCAGACTTCAAGACCTGCCACCGGCCATGGAGCAGCTCATCAAGTCATCAGGTCTTCCGTCCTCACAGCCCGGACCTCTAGCCAGGGCCCCGACAATCGTCTTTCTGAATCAGGGGAGCGCGAGCTCAATTCGGGAAACAGCGGAGGTGAAAAGCACGCATGAACCCCCGCCCCCATGATTGGTGATCGGCCAGCCATGGCGCCAAAGGCTCCAAATTTCCCCGGTGTTCTAGACTGCCTTCCTGTCTTCCCTGACAACTTCCCCGCAACTGCCAAGGCACCTCGGATTACTATTCGTCCCCAGCAGATGAAGAAGGTCGCGTGCCAAGTGACCGAGAGTTTTATACCTCAAACCGGTACGACCCGAGAGTGGCCTGTGCTGTCTGGAGGACCAGCTCAGGTTTGAGGGGTCATTGCATTCATCAACTGCTGTCAATACCGCGATGATTAGGGACGAAACAGCCAGGGTGGCATTGCACGGTGACTGGATCTGCTGCTACTCCTTGGAGACGACTTGCTCGTTCATCTCTTTGCGCACAGGAGACGCGGCACTCGTGGACATTGCACGATTGTCTGCGTATCATGTTTGTGGACATGTCATGATACAATAGCCTGACTGGAGACCAATAATCTACCTATGAGCAGTATTTTCCACAGTAGTGAAAAGATTGACCGACCGACCGAGGCATGAGCAACAGCATGGGCCTCTATGCGCCTTCAGGAGACATGGTCGGTGCATGCCAGAAGTTTCAATCGAGGAGAAACAAGAAGAGCGCTGTACCTGAGGGCTCGGAGGCGCAGCTGAGAAAATGCTCTTCGTCTCGTTCAACGATGACGCCTCACAATGTGCGTCATTTTTATTTTGTCGCGGCTTTGTTGTGATGGACCACTTTCGTCTGTCATGGGTCAAAGGTTGAGACAGATGGTGTTTAACGCACTATGGTCTCAAGACTCATGAGATTGAGAGCGTTACGAGCTGCCACAAAGACGATGAGCGAGCGTTTTTGAGGGTTTACTTATTTGCATACTAGAGGTAGATCCTCGTCCACCGTCCTCCACGTTCCAGGGCTCTTCCCCAGGTATACACCTTGTTTGATTGTAAAGTTTGCTTGCGAGAGACATTGGCGAGATGCGGTCTCGACAAAGCGCTAATGGCAAGACGAGCTGGTATGTTTTACACAACAATATGTCTTGCTCTCGCGAATTTTACTCAAAGGCCGAACTCATGAGTCTGGCCTGCTCGCAGCTGTAGGTTTGTAATGACGGGGAAATCCCCCAATCAAATTGATGCATTTTATCCTGCCAAGGTAGATCGATCCTTGCGCTCCCCTGCCTCTTGAAGGCGAGAAGCATTTTATTCCGTCGCTCTCAGGGGACAAAGGAAGACCAGGCCTTTTCCTCTGCAGTGGCGTGTTGTCGGGTAATGGGAAATTTGGCCAGCAATCCATCTGGCGGTACCAGCGACTCGTCATTTTTCCGGGGAACAATATGCACATGTACCCTCTCGGCCAAATTGATGTGATTCAAGGCAAGTCTGGAGAACGCAGGCAGGAGTCACTGATGTTAGTGAGCAAAAGTCAGCGAGGGGTAACACGCGCTTCGCGCCGGGGAACGGAGATCAGGAAGCAGTGTTGGTAATCCTCATCCAACTCAATGTCCATTCCGCATGGTTCTTTACGGTAGCGTGCATCTGTGTGTGAGCTGCAACTCACTTTTTGCCATTGGCCAACGCCATGATGGACCAAGCAGGCTTGGCTTGGACTTTTGTTTCAACGGAGTTGGGAGCTTAGTGACTACATGACAAGGCAAATTTCGGCTCCCAGCAAATGCAAGAGTCAACGGCCTCGCAACTATTCTCTTCACGTCTCGTTCTCCCCTTCTCTTCGAACGGCTCGACACGACAAAGGCGATACAGAAGAATGTGGCTCTGGACGTCGTCCGCGTGGACGGGCTTTGTGTCGGCGGTAGCCTCGACACTCTCAACGGAGCAGATAGAAAGTGTGCTCACTCGCCCGTGCCAACGGAGAGCCCTGCATTCTGGTATGTTCATGCCGATTGGTTTCTCATGCGCTAGTCACGGTATCTAGTTGCGGTTATCGGCAATTTCCTGTACATCGAGGGGGGCGAAATCTCGACATGGTACGAGGATGTTGGTAATAGCAACGATGGTTCATCCATGGGTGAGTTAAATATCCTTCTGCATGATCCAAGACTGATAGTGCGACTCTACTCGCAGTAAATTACACGCTTTCCGCACCGCCTAATTGGTCTTGGGCTCTGTCCGACGTTAAGTACAACGTGCTTCCAGACCATCCACCGCCTCAAATAACCAACGTAGCGCTATGGGCCAACCCAAGGACCAGGAATTTTGTATCGCTTTGGCAGTTTGGTTTCGAATCGAGCTGTCAAACAGGGGGAACTTATCGTGGCCAACCATCATCTCGAGAAGCCGATCCCCTACCAAAATGGCGGTGGATCATGGTCAGTCGATACCAGGTCTGACGGAGAAGACTTTCAACGTCTTACCCTGGCTGCGCGCCGAGTTTCGGCATTCTGTCCAGATGAGGAGGCTGGCTATAGCATCGGCGGCCTGATTGATGTGACCACTGACGAGCGGTGGGAAAGATTTAGTCGGGAGCCCAACCCTCGCCTAATTACATATGACGCGAAAAGCTCGACTTGGTCGCGTGATCAGTCGGGAAGTGGTCCCGTCCGAGTCTGCCGACGGCCTGTAACTGCTTATACCTGGCCCTCTGGGTTTGGGCTTTGCACAGCCGGTTGACTTCCCAGGGCCGACTTGCAGGACCTGCGCAAGGAACCGACCCGAGTTGCGCAAGGTGATATGCCTAGGCCACGGCTATAAGGGTAGTCGCTCATCACATTCTCGAAAAGGAGCTGCTGAATTTCATGGTCACTGTTTGCCGTTCAGTCTTCCCCACTGCTCTTGAGCGGACAGAATCCAGCCGACCATTCGTGGGCGGGGATTTCCAACATTGTGTTGGGTTGTTGCTGTTGCTGTTGCCGGGCGGGGGGCATGAATGTACGTGGCTTTCGACGCCGACGCAAAACAGCCTAATCAGTCCTTTATGCTCCGTCCAGAAGCCATTGCTGAGCAGTCTGAAAGGTGGCTCCAAGTGGCTTGTGTCTGTGTGGCATCGACGTGCTTGAGTCTGTAATTGCTCGGTTCCTTCACGCAATGAGATGATGGAGTGGCCACATCAGCGTTACAACGCCCTTTGCCGAATGATTGCTGCCGCTGCTATCGCTGCATAGACCAGATCCACGCAGCCCATGGCACAAATCGCTGCCAACGCAGTGTCCACCATTTCTGGCCGACGGTCTGCCCTCGTGCGTGAGACGCAGCATCCATCACCTACTGTGACCACAACATCCTTCGTGCTTGGGAATTGAGCGGACGGTGAAACAAAATACGCAGTAGAGTGTCAAAAGGAGTCTTCCACAGTCTTTGGCAATCGTCGAGCAGACCACCACCACACAGGCCAAGTGTCTCCGTCTACAAGTCCAGCAGAGACATTCCAGCAAGGTAGCAGGTGTTTCTTGAGCTCGGGATTGGGGCTATCCGTGTGCCTGCTCACGGTTCACGCTGTTCGTTCCGCTACGTCACGGCCAGCCTGTGATTCGGAGGGCCGCTTGTAGTCATATTCCTTCCGTGAAGGCAGTGCCACGCCACGCAGCGAGCTGTAAGCAGCACCTGAGACCGACTGCACGGAATCGGTTTCCAGTCCAAGGGAGTAAACCAAGGCATCGGGTTGTGCAGGCCACAATGAACCATTTTTCATGGAAATCCTACGAGAAGCGTGGGATCTGGTGCCCAGAGGTGCGGCGACAATCCATCCTCCTGATGTTGGTTTATTTTACATTTAGCACGCGAGGCTCAGACGGGGAGGCAAGGAAGCACTTAAAAAGCGTAGATTTTGCTGCAGAATGATTGGAATAAAATACGCGTGTGCATCGGCAGCAACGCTTCGCTGAGCCACCCCTCTCCTCTATTTGATAAAACTCTCATAAAAAAAGGTCAAGATTACCACGCCCCTGCGCCGCTTTCCTCACAAAGAAAGGTACCCAAAACACGAGGAATCGAGGCGCCATTGCCCCGAACTCAGGCAGCGTTTGGCAGAGGGGCGCGGTCCATGTCTCTTCCTACCGGCGGCAACTTGACATCCGCCCGGTCAGCGCGAGGAACGGACCGTCTCGCCCTGGCCTGCCCGTTTAAGACCTGGTCCCTCGTCACAGCGACCTTGTCCTCGTCCAGGCCCATGGACCGCATGAAGCGCACCGTTTTGGACCACTCCTGGTCCTTGCGCGCGTCCGACCAGCTCAGCTCCTCTGCCAGGACGTCAATGACTCGCGGCAGCGCATGCAGCGCGCTGTCCACGTCCAGGAAAGCGAGTCGGGTGCGCCGCGAGATCACGTCGGCGGCGGTGCAGGCCGCTTCCGAGCGGACGGCGTGACGCAGCTCGGCCTCGATAAAGGGGAACGAGGGCGCCAGACGGGCTGTGGCGTTGGGGATGGCGAGCACGGCCCAGGCCCGGTCGCCGTAGTTGGTTGCGAGATGGTGCGCCACGTCCAGGTCAAGCCCCGGGTACACCTCCGTCAGCTGCGAGGGCAGCGACGTGGAGAAGCCGTGGGAGCCGACGACGGGCGTCGTCAGCGTCTTGCAGGCGCCGTTGGTGATGGAGCCGGGCAGGTCGTAGCCGCTGATGTCGGCGAGCGCGACGGCTTTCGGTGTCAGGTGGAAGGTCCGGATGGCTTCGTCGACCGCGTCCTGGGCCATCTGCCGGTACGTTGTCCATTTGCCGCCCGCGCAGGTGAGGAGGCCCGATTGGGACACGGTAACGAGGTGCGAGCGGACGAGTGACTCCGTGTTGCCGGCCTTGGGATCGCGCACAAGAGGGCGGATACCTGTTGGGGGGGAAGGTTCACAGTTAGTGAATTTGTCGCATCTAAAGTAGGGATGGGAGACGGTTCGTAGCTTACCTGACCAGGTGGCCAACACGTCATCACGGGTCAGGACACTGCCCGGTTCGAGGAGCTTGCTCACTTCCTTCAAGATGAAATCCACGTCGTCCTGACGAGCGATGGGCTCGCTCTCCACCTCGCAAGCGTTGTCGGTCGTTCCCGCGACCGTCATGCCCTGCCACGGCAGGACAAACACAACGCGCCCGTCAGAGGTAGCAGCGTCCAGCAAGCCCATCCCCTTGGGACACAACTTTCCCGGCAGCATGATGTGAGCGCCCGAAGCCGGCGCGACAATCTCCTTGCGCTGGGGATCATCCATCCGCTCAATGGCGTCGGTGAAAGGACCTGTGGCGTTGACGACTCCCTTGGCACGTACGGTGAAGGGGCTGCCGTCGGCGCCCAGCACGTCGCGGACCTGAGCTCCAACAATCTTGCCCCTGGCGTCCTTCTCGAGCGACGTGACCTCGACGTGGTTCAGGACTGTGGCGCCGTACAGCGCAGCCGTCAAGGCCAGAGAGACGTTCATGCGAGAATCGTTGTGCTGGCCGTCGTAGTAGACTAGGGCGCCGACGAGGTTGTCCCGCTTCAGCAGGGGAAAGGCTTCGATGGCTTTGTTGCGACTGACGAGATACGAGCTCTCGAGGCCCTGCGAACCAGCGAGCAAATCATACATCTTGCAGCCGGCCCACATGTACGGCGCCTGGAACCAGCTGTTGAAGGGGAGCAGGATCGGCAAGGAGACGGACAGGTGAGGTGCGATGTTCAAGAAGCCCCTTCTCTCGCGGAGAGCCTCAATGACGAGCTCGAGCTGGGGGTAATCCAGATTCCAGACGGCTTTCTCCAAATATCGCACGCCGCCGTGAACCAGCTTGGTGCTCTTGGAGCTTGTCCCGGCCGAAAAGTCATCGCGCTCGACGAGAGCCACTTTGAGCCCACGGGTGACGGCGTCGAGGGCGATGCCTGTGCCTGTCGCTCCGCCACCAATGATGAGCAGGTCGTATTCCGTATCGTCTCCCTTCTCGCCGTTGTGCCGCCGCAGGTCCGTCAGCTGTTCAACGCGGCTCTTGACGGCTGGGAACGAAGGTGTTTTGACGTGGCCGGAGCTGTCTCGCTGCACGGGGACGAGGGCTTTCTCGTGAGTGAGATTCTTGTTTGCGCGCGAGTAGGCGATGGTCCCGCCCGCAGCGACGACTGTAGCCGCCGCAGCGGGGCGCCAGAGTCGAGCGAGGCGAGATGCCATGATGCGATGTTGGTGACTTCGTCTCTCCACGCCCAGTTACTTGTCTCCGTTCTTCTTTTTAAAACCGTTGGTAAAATGGGAGTGAGAGATTTGTGCGGGCAAGTCGCAGAGATGCCCTGAAACACGCCGCAGGGATATGGACGGGCTCTTCTCTTTGGTTGTCAGAAGATTTCGAAACGCTCAGTGTGGTCCGCGGGTGGAGGTGGTTGAATGAGGAAATGGCGAGCAGTACAGTCAGAAAGGCCACAGAGACAAAAGAAGCTTTTTTTAGAAAAAAAAAAAAAAAAAAAAAAAAAAAAAAAAAGGTCAACAGGCAATCTTTGAAAGGGAATGACGTTGACGCAATGCAATTAACGGTCCGGCTGGGTACCTTACGTATCCGCAGGGCAGTACAACAGATGCAAAAGAAATAAAAACCGGGGCGTCGGTATTTGGCTTTCTCGGGACGGGATGGCTCGCTTCGCTTCGGTGATGAGTTTTGTCAGAGCAAAAAGCCACTTCACTGCTTCGAGGATAGCGAGACGCGAAAGGGAAGGGAAAAAAAAAAGAAGAGAAAAATAGTCTGTTCGTCGGACGACTTTGGTTGAATGGCTGCTTCGGTCGGCAATCCCCAAGTTTCACCCGGCGCTCGTGGCCCGCGTCGTACCATCGCCAATCGACCAACCCACGTGCATGCAAGATGGTATACATGCCAGTCGGTTTTCTGGCTTCTCTTCTGTGCGTGACACCACCACCACCACCACCACCACCACCACCACCACCACCACCACTCCCTCTGACATGCTGCGCACTCCCGCCATGATGTGACAGCCTTCTTCTGGGCCTTTTAGTTTTGTCATCTGGGGAACGGGTGCCGGATCGCTGGCTGTCTTGCGCTTGAGCGGCAAGCGAGCTGCCAATCGTGGGGGGAAAGTGTGGCCTGTGGCTGGCTGTCCCTTTAGCCGCTGGCTTGTACGATAAATTATCAATTTACGCAATGGCGGCGGCGCAGTGGAGCCGCTGGTCTCTCTCCCGTCTCGTTCGTTTATGCAGCTCGGTGTTTAGACCCCGAGCCACTCCACCCCGACCAAGGGGGTGGTTCCGACCTCGCAAACGTTCGCTGTTCAGCCCCCGAGCTTCGTCGATGTGGCCCGTCGGGAAAGAATCGGTACACCGACCCGAGACCGACCATTTCTCCCATACAGTACCATACCAATACGGTCGCCCCGCCATCTGACCTCGTGTTCGTTAGGGGTCCTTTTTTTCCTTTCGGGCAGTCTTTTCTACTGCCAGATTCAGCCAGTGGGCACTGACTGACACGCGTCCAACCCGCCGTTTCCTTTCCTTTTTTTATCTTCTTCTGGTACTCACGTGGCAGCGCCTTCTGACAGCCTTGCCACAACGGACCCTCTGCTCCATGAGTGTCGCCTCCCGCCGCGCCGTGCATCGATTGATTGCACCTCTTTCGCTAGACCGTTTCCCCGCATATTGGCAAGATTTCTAGAAAATCCGCGTGGCGCGTAGCGTCATCGATTCGATGCGATTGACCTATACAATCATTGCTGCGTCGAGCCACACAGCCGGAACGTGTTGCAGCTAAGATGTGTATATTGATTTTTGGATGGTCGTGAGCCGGGCACGCCGTGTGCCATGATCCTCACCCCCAAGTTTTGTGGGAATGGCAATCCCAGTTGGTTTACGTAACAGGTCCCGGGCATCCGGTAGGACGGCAACGGTCGCTCGCGCTGAAGATGACTGTCAATGTCGTGCTGAACCAAATCTAACCAGCTGGACTCAGCTGCTTCACGCTTTAGCTTTTGTCAGATTGAATGCCAAATATCGCCTGGTAATCCCTCAGGATGGCGAATGACTTGGGTCAGCGCAGAACTTGACCACCCGGATCGAGATCAACCCCGAGTATGGCGTTCGCGGTTGAACACCAGGCATGTCGTTCTTAGTCCTCGGGAGAATTGAGAGCGAATTCTATGACACCCGTGTTCTGGGTGTGAGCAGGGCTAAAATTTCGGGATTATATTGAATACTTAGCGTACGGATTGCATGTAACAAAATATTGTAACCTGGGATCAATCAAGTGAAGTTGAGCAGCTTCAAATATCTCCCAGTAATATTGAGGCCCTAGACGCCCCATTCATTTATGTACGTATGGCTTGTTTGTGGCTCCAGATGGCAACTCCCAATTCTCATACTGCCATGATGCTGACTCGCGATAGACACAGCCCAGATACATCAGGGCGAAGCATATGTACATTTGCAGCTCTTTTGAGGTTGTAATAGCGCCTAATTACGCCTTCTTCCCCGCCCACACAGATATGACAAAACCACGACCTTTTTGTTGTTTCCTGCCCTAGGGCTCCATTTGGCTCCATTTTGTTTGTTTGTCTCCTTTGCAAAATTATTCATGACATGAAAGAAGATACGATTATAAACCCTGCGAACTCTCACTTGTTGTTCAGTATTCGCCCGGTATAGCCCAGGCTGCTATACTTTGAAATCGGGAGACTTATTTTGTGTGTTGGACCATACACTGCGGCGAGGCTTGAGCAAACGATTGAACCCAAGGTAGGGCGAATTCAGGGGCGATTCTTCCGTGTAGATGAAGAGATCGTAGAGGCCGCCTCCGAGAAGACAGCCGAAGAAGGGTGCAACCATTGGAATCTGTTTCCATTGTGAATCAGTCAGGGTCATCGTCTTGCTACCCGACAGACACGTACCCAGAAATAGTATTGGCCGGCAGACCAAACTTCATGACCATACCCTATCATGTAGGTAACCAGCCGGGGACCAAAGTCACGCGCCAGATTAATGGCGTAGCCAGTCTCCCAGCCAAAGCACGCACCGATGCCAAAGACGAGAAAGAAAAGGCCCAATGGCATCAGCGGGCCAGCACCGATATTATTGCTGTCGGCCATGGCGAAAATGACAAACTGAAGAATCGTGCTGGCAACGACTTCGGAGAAGAACATGCCAGTCCGGGTCATGAAGGCAGCGGGATATGTGCAAAAGACCCCTGCGGTGGCGTTTGGGCCAGTGACAGTGCGGATACCGGAGCCGCCCTCGAAATTGTCGATTGCGGACTTGTAATTCCCGTAGACAATAGCAGCGCCTGCCATGGCACCGAGAAGTTGGGCAAAGAGATAGACGGGAAACTTGCGCCATGGATGACCGCGGTAGACGCAGTTGGCCAGTGTGACAGCAGGGTTGAGATGAGCACCAGATTTACCGGCGACATAAACACCGAGCATGACGCCAATGCTGACTGATACATCAGTTTCATGAAAGTGGACGTTGCGGGAGGCTAAATGGCTTCGACATATAAGCCGGGGTGAATGTTTACTTACCCCCAGCCCCAAGAGATACTCTGGTAGTCGCCCTTGGTGTTGTTACTTAGAAGTACCTGCGCGACGACACCATCACCGAACAAGAGCATGACCATGGTCCCCAGGAACTCAGAAAAAGCATCTTGCCAGACAGATCGTATCCTGGGCCACCGAGGCTGGTCCTCGGCGGGGATCATATCGGATCCCATAGATGGGTCATCTCGAATGTTGGTTTCTCCCATGTCGACCTTGAGAACGGATGCAAACTTGTCGATGGACGATTCTGAAACCGAATCTTGACTGAGAGGGAGAATTGACATGTGGGCTGCTTTTCCAATGAATGACCTTTGTCAAGAAATAGCACGGCTAAGGGACCACGTGGGTGAAGTACCAAAGCTTTACTGTAGCCGAACGGTCTGCTTCATGGGGCAAGGAACGCAACGAAGTGGGGATATAGACGAGACTGAATACAACAGAGGGATCTGGGGTAATGAACCTGCGAGATGGCCTAACCGAGGGCAGAACGTGGTGTTATGTATCCTCATGGGGATTCAAGAACCTGGGGAGCACCAAGGCCGCGCAGCGGATAAGGGTCAAGGAAGGAAAGCTGGGGTTTGATTGATGCGGGGAGTGAGGCAGGGCAAACAAACGATCGGTTGGTCGAACAAGTCCATCAAGTTCGGTTCATTGACCGAGATGGCGTCTCGAGAATGGGGAGGAACTGGGCAGGTGTCCTCGCTCTGGACCCTCAACCTCTGGTCGGCGTAGGTGGCTTGACGCAAGAACAGGAAAGTTCGAAAGAGCCGTCGGGAAGCAGCGATGGAAAGAGGAATCGAGTGTCCGAGGTGTGCTTGGCTAGAGTCGGCTACCGATGGCGCTATGCCCGACTGGCTCGACGGACAAAAAGTTGTCTTCACACACGACCAGATGGACGGCCTCGCACCCCCTCTTTGGTTCGGCGTCTTGACTCTCTTTCTTCTGTGCTCCGCATTGGGGATTGTGCAAGGGACGGACAATTGGTAATGCACGCGTTGTACATGAGCGGGAGCCTTGTCAGACAGTCACAGCAAGTACGATATCTGAGGGCGGCAGAAATTCAGTCATGTGGACCCGGACGGGTGTGCCGGAGACGAAACAGGACACCAGCACCATGCTGATTCTACTGGGGCTGCTGGCTGCACTCGATTTGCACTGGGTAGCAGCAGCTTCCCACTTCAGACAATCAGGAAACCAAGACGCTTGCTCGAAACTGTTCTCTAGATGGCGGCGGAGTGCTGCAGAGTCTCTGAAACTATGCGGAAGGCGTGGCGAGGAGCAGCGCCGAAAAAGTCCATCGTCCCGTGTCCCCCACATTGTCATCTCAGTGGCTTGAGCGGATGCGACAGGGGTGTCTTACCCCACAGAACTCCGGAGCTCCGTTAATCATGGCCCGAGAACGCAAGGGCCGGACAGGCACCATACCATTCTCGGGATTCCCTGGCAAACTTTTCCTGTTGGCGAGATGCAATGTTACCCGAAAATGTCAACTCGGCGACCCAGCAGGATGCGCCGTCACCCTGCATGCCAGATCACGATACCACGTCTTTATCTTGGTTATTGAAAATCACGTCTTTGTTGCAAAATGCCATGCATCCCGCGCTCCGTCGGTGCGTTTTCTGGAGGTGCTCAAGAGAAGCCTTCCCCTCGAACAGCCCCAAGATCTGCCCACAAAGTCATGGTCAGCCTCGACCGAAGCCCTTTCCGTTCGCCCATGTCTTGCTGTCCATGACCCCCGTCGGCATGATCCACGGGTCGGGTGGGAAACACCGAGACGCTGCGACGGACAGCCGCGACATGGAAATCTTCTAGAACGCCACCGCGCCTTTAACGGCGGGGGCTGGACGCCCGATCCGGTCGCTCAAACGATTGACCATTGTTTGCCCTCGAATACCTGACGAGGATCTGGCTCTTTCAAGTTTCGCATCATTTACAGGTTCAGCCTACAATCACCCCCGCAAAGGGGATCAGGCAAACCCCATCAGCCTCATTTCAATCTCGTGCTCCCCTGCCTTGCACAAATGTTGTCCGTGAAGGTGGGTGGTCGCATCCGGCAAGGATCTTCGCCGTCCGATGTGTCTCTCATCGCATCTTCAACGCAATCGCTCGTCAACTGCCTCTTTCGTCCCACCAAAAGGCGCTTCCACGGATTCGAGACACGAGATTGCATCACAACGGAAGCGAAACGCCCTCTTCGATGCCCGCAGCTTGGAGAAAGAATGAGTCTCCTGGAACAAAGCGGGCACAGATAGCGTCTGAGGTTGCGATGGTCGTTTTGTTGTGCGGGGAGGCTTAAGATCCTTGACTTAAGACAGGGATCTCCGTCATACGGCAATGGCGTCTCTCGGTTGTCCGTCCCGATGGCCTCAGACCGAGGCACAGTGAGGAGGCGTGCGAAGGAAGTGGCTCTCGCACAGTTGGTCCCAGCCTTGGCTCGGCTGGTACGTAGAGCTCGTCGATTGACAGCGGAGGCTGGTTCCTTTCTTTTTTTTTTTTTTCTGGTTTGGCCCGCCTTTGGCCACGAACTGTCTGTGTCTGATATTTGGTACCAACCCTGTCCATCACAGTTCGCCAGTGAACGTGGCGGCGTGAGGGAAGCTTGGCGGGAAAAACTAGAGCGGAGCGCTCAGTATGACAAGTCATGCATCGCAGGGCTCGGTCTTGAAGAACCGAAGACTTCGTTTCAAACGCACTGCAGTAGTGCGCTTGAATTTGCTCGCCTTGTCGCAACTCGCCGTGTTGCGCCACCATTTCTGTGCGCCGTTTTGTCGGGAAGCGGCCCAAATGAGTAAGTCGACCGTCAAGTGCAATATGGCAGCAACGGTCAATTTTCAAACTCCGCTGCGGGTCTGGGATTGGCGACAACTCAGCCAGGGACGGCCTTTAATCTATGTTCCCCTGGTCTATTCCTGCGCTGCTCGGCGTTGCGCGTCTTCCTCCACCAAATTCTGTCCAACTCGTGACGCGAGAGACAGATTGGCCGCGAACATCATGCCGTGCGCTGCTGCTGGCCATCATCGTCTCCCTTGGCGCTGTCTGTCTGTCTGTCCAAGAACAACAAGTGTTGACTTTTGTGGATCCGTCTACGCGATTTGCCATCGGACACCGAGAAGTGATGTCAAGCTTTCCAAGGGGTCCCCGCACCCTAGCCTCCGAGTATGGGGTTGGAGCACCTTGGAGGGAGCTACTGATAGAGCTGAAGAGCTCCCGCTGCCATCCCACGTGAAAGGCAAATAAACAACCTTGCTTCTCTGGATTCACCTCACGCCTCGTGAGCATGCCTTCCCGCTTAGCGAGTCCTCCTACTTTACCCCCGCGCCTTTTGTCTATAAGGGATTACTCCCCGGATTCCACTTCCCCGCGTCCCTTGAGCTGTCAGCTCCCCGCAAATCTGTCGCTCCAGATCATCAGCCAAGATCCTCCTAGCCCATAAAGCATCTCTCGTATCGCATCTGCCACACTGTATGCCAGTGGATGATCCTCTCAAATTTGGCCTCCGTCGTAGCTGAATGCTGTCATTCGTCTCCTCGTCAATTGGCAAGCTGAACAATTCGCTGCCCACCATGTCGCCCACCACCGCTACCACGTTTATCGGGGCTATCGATCAGGGTACCACGAGCACGAGGTTTCTCATCTTCAACAAGAGCGGTGAAGTAGTCGCGCTACACCAACTGGAATTCAAGCAGATTTATCCTCAATCAGGGTAAGCACGGGCAGATCTCAGAAAACGAGAACGCACTGACTCATTCTTCTCATTAGCTGGCATGAGCACGATCCAGAGGAGATCATCACATCGGTGGAAAAGTGCGTCGATGGCGCTGTCAAGCAATTTGAGAAGCAAGGCCATTCTCGCGAACAGATTGTCGCTCTAGGCATCACCAACCAGCGCGAAACCACCGTGGTCTGGGACAAGACAACGGGCAAAGCGCTCTACAATGCTATTGTTTGGACCGACACTCGGAATGTGGACATCATACGCCGCCTCAAGCATCGCCTTGGAGCCAAAGAGCTGACTCAGCGTTGCGGTCTTCCCTTGTCTACCTACGCGTCTGTCGGCCGGCTCCTGTGGCTCCTTGAAAACGTTGCCGAGGTCAAAGACGTCTATGAGAAGGGCAACCTCGCTTTCGGCACCATTGACTCGTGGCTGGCTTTCAAGTTAAACGGCGGCACAGCGCGCGGTATTCACGTCTCGGATCCAACGAATGCTTCACGGACCATGTTCATGAACATACACACTCTGGATTATGATGACGAGCTGATAGATTGGTTCCGACTTGATCGTAAGAAAGTCATTCTGCCGAAGATTGTTCGTTCTGCGGATCCAGAGGCCTACGGCTCACTGGCCAGTACCCTGCTCAAGGGAACCAAGATCATGGGTTGTCTTGGTGATCAATCTGCCGCTCTGGTAGGTCAGAAGGGCTTCAAACCTGGTCTGGCAAAGAACACGTATGGCACTGGCTGCTTCCTCCTATACAATGTTGGCGAAAAGCCCGTTATTTCCACCCATGGCCTGCTTTCGACCGTCGCTTTTGATTTCGGCGAGGGCAAGACCATGTATGCCCTAGAAGGCAGCATCGCTGTCGCGGGCTCTAGTGTCAAGTTTCTCGTGGACAACTTCGGCTTCATCGAGTCATCATCTAAACTCAGTGCCCTGGCCGAGACTGTCGAGGACAACGGCGGCTGTACCTTCGTGACAGCCTTCAGCGGCCTCTTCGCCCCTTACTGGATCGATGACGCCCGCGGGACCATTTTTGGAATCACAGCTTATACTCAGCGAGGTCACATTGCCCGTGCCACCCTCGAAGCCACATGCTTCCAAACCAAGGCTATCCTCGATGCCATGGCAAAAGACAGTGGCAAGCAGCTTGCTGAGCTTGCCGTGGACGGAGGCATGTGCAACGCCGATCTCATCATGCAGGTGAGTGCAACTTGAACGTCCCCAGATTCTGCCTTTCCTGCCCCTCACTTTTCTGTCCTTTCGTCATCTCCTAGTTCAGCTATCATGGACGCAGCTGCTGACAGTCGTTTGACCTGGCCAGACGCAATCCGACATAATCGGTATTCCTGTCAATCGACCTGCAATGCGCGAAACGACGGCGCTGGGAGCTGCAATCGCTGCTGGATTTGCTGCCGGAGTCTGGGATTCCTTCGAGGATCTCAAAGACGTTAACACAGAGGGCCGCACAGTGTTTAAGCCTCAAGTCTCGGCCGCTGATGCCAACAAGCAATTTGAGCGGTGGGAGAAAGCAGTCCAGATGAGCAGGGGCTGGTCGACCTGAGTCGCAGCGATTCCCGAGATGAGGTCAAACGAGACTTCTCGGTCCATGTCGCAACGTGGGTGAGGAGAGAGGCCATGTAGGCTGCTGAACTGCTTCTTTAGTTATCGAGCTCCCGTAGGATATTTCACATTGCGGCCAAATCACGCGAAAACGGTGTAAAGCATTTACGCTGCGATGTAGTATAGTGAAAGGCGTTCATCTGGATAAATGCGGATATCGATTACCTCGAGGGCAGATTCCCAATCTCGGCGTAGGATGCTCGCCAGGATGGGCGTGGCGGCTCGGCGGCAAACTGCTATCGCCCCCAATGTTCAGTGTCCGCCATCGAAAGCAACTAGAAGGGGTTTCCAGGAACCGTGCGGTCCAAATACTCAATTCGTGACTGAAGCAGTAGTGCATTTGAGCGTGTCAAGCACTTTACAGCAACGCGGATGTAACGACACATAGCGTGGTCCGATGTCTGGACCATGATAGGAGCCTACCTCGGGCGTACTCGAAAGGGGTAGTAGATGCACGCTGCGCCGACATTGACTGGCCAGTCTCCTGGAGGCTCTTCTTGGCTCCAGTCCCAAGGCGGCCATGCGGTCCAGAGTAGTAGGGTGCATGCACCGTCCCGACGTGAGTTATAGATTGGAAGTGTGTATTGGCTGGTCCGAGGTTAGTCTCTTTCGGGCGAATGATTTGTGCTGTGGGGTTCGAGCCTGGCCAGTACTGACATGACGCAGGCCAACGCCACCCTCCCTCCAAAGTCAGGCCATTCTTCACCACTTCTGTTTCCAGTGCGCAAGCGGGCTAGAGCACGACGGGAAGCACGTCCGCCGCTTGTCTTGCTCGTGGCTGCGGCCTTGCTTATTCTTCGACGAGCGTTTGGGGGGCCTTTGACGGTGGGAACCCAGCTTCACCGCGCCAAAGTCGGCCGAGGAACACCGAGCAGGAAGAAAACTGGATCGTGTGGCACATGCACAGGGATGATGGTGGTTTCGGCCGTATTATCTGCATCGTTACACTCCGTTTCCCCCCTACCAATAATTGCAACTTGGGAGAACTACGCACAGAGCGAACAGCCGGATCTTCAGCCCGGCCGTTGCACATTTGCCCCCTCCATCGAAGGACAAACCCTGTCTCCAGGTCCTGATTCGACGAGGCTCTACCCCGGACCTCTTCTTGTAGGACGTTGGACGCTGGGCAATTGCCAAGCCCGGGGGGTTTTCTTCCACAGCAGACCAGGCGATCGTGAAGGACTATGCTCGGGGGGTTCGGGCAAACGTCCTGACCGTTGTCACTTCTTACACCTTGCACACCTAGTCAGCCGTGGAGTCTGAACTTTCCATGCCATGGGGTCATCATGGCCGATACCAGCATTACAGCTCCGGCGTCCGTGGCCGAGGATGATTCCAACTCGGCCTTCAGTCACGAAGAGGATGGATCGAGTGGTGAGGAGATGAGAAATCAAGATGGGTCCGGAGGCGTAGGGAGGAAACGGAAGCGGAAGCGTTACCAAAAGACATCGTACGTTTGGACCCTGCATCTCTGTTCTGGTTGTGCGTCGTTGATGGGCCAGTCTGCTGACCTCGAGCCACCAACCAGCTGCGAACTGTGCAAGGCCCGAAAAGTCAAATGCGACAGAGGAGAGCCCGCATGCTCGTGGTGTGCCCGCCACAACCGGGCATGCGTCTATCTGGAAAGACAGAAGCCTGGGAGTCGCATCGCTTTCACCATTGAGCTGGAGGCCAAAGTCAACAGGGTTGACGCCCTTTTGCAAACTCTGTGGCGGAGGGTTGAGGACCACATTGCCAATGATCATGGTCCTAACCCGCATGTTCTATCACCTGCCGTCAGCAATCACACCTCTGCTCGACACAACAGCTTCGGCAAAGAGTTCTCCTTGCCTGGCCCTCCTGCCTTATTGAGAGGGTCCTCGAGCTCGCAGTCGAGAGATGTCGCGGTCTCCAGCCCGTCACGACATCGGGGCGATGGCTTAGAAATCATACACCAGCCCACGCCTTCATTCACTTCCGCGCCTATCCGAACTGCGCATTCTAATGGCGTAGAGGCTTATACGCCACCATCCCGTCCGGATGACGCTCGCACAAGATCTACTTCGCTCTCTGGAGCAAACAACCTGCCTCCCCAGGATATGATTTACACACTCGTCGATCTGTATTTCAAGCACTGTAATACATGGTGTCCCATTCTTGACCGCAAAACAACCTTCACTGCCTTCTTCGGTTCGACTTCTCTGAGTGAGGTCGATCGAGTGCTTTTGCACGCCATAGTGGCGACAACGCTTCGATTCCTCAAGGATTCTCGGCTGTCACCAGAGATGAGATCACACTATCACGCCGTGTCGAGACATACGGTCATGATTTACGCAATGGAGCATGTGAGCATAGCGGCCCAACGGGCGCTCGTCATTCTCGCCCTCGACGAGCTGGGCACCTCAAACGGGCCTCGGGGCTGGAACATTCTCTCCATCCTTACACAGAATGTTCGCCAGCTCAATCTTGGTGACGAGAGCAGCCTCTATCTTTGTCCCGATGCCAGCTGGGTACCGAGTACCGGTTCGGTACGACGAGTCTCGGTGCCACGCCCAGACTCCTGGATAGAAGACGAGGGTCGCAGGAGACTCTGCTGGATGGTGTACCTTCTCGACCGATACGCCACCATTGCCACGACTACACTTGATTTCATGCTCGAGGATTCGAGGATGAAGCGGGTTCTACCCTGT
Source organism: Moelleriella libera RCEF 2490 (assembly GCA_001636675.1). NCBI lineage: Eukaryota > Fungi > Ascomycota > Sordariomycetes > Hypocreales > Clavicipitaceae > Moelleriella > Moelleriella libera. Next base: position 3,273,853 of record AZGY01000001.1, on the reverse strand, counting down.
TCGTACGATCTGTTTTCCAGGAATATTCCCGTCGAAACCCAAACAGTGGATTCCCCGACCGATCGAAGCGGGGCTGCTGGATACACCGTGAACAGGCCGGAGAACTTGGGCAGCTTCTCATATCACTGCGAGATTCTCAGGATTCTCAGCAGGGTACACGAATTTCTCAAGGCGCCAGTCGATATAACGCGATCAGAAGAGATGACAACTTGGCGAAACACATATCGCTCGCTCGATGCAGCGCTCGACAATTGGCTCCAGAGCTTGCCGAGCGAGTACGGCAGGATCTCGGCTCTCTGCCATTCAGATCCTGCCAGTCGCGTGGCCAACTGGTTTATGCTGCACAGCGCATACGTCACGGCAGTCGTTCGTCTGCATTCATGCGCGGCATACCCCGCGATTCGGTCAGATGCATTCATGCCGTCCCATTACGCCATGCAAAGATGCTTGTCCGCGGTTCAGAGCCTGCGAGATATCACTCAAGACGTGTACGAGGCGAACGGCCTGGACCTCGTCGGGCCGCCATTCGCATTCTCTCTCTGGATAGCAGCAAGACTACTCATTGTTCATGCGGCGGCCACTGGCTGCGAAGTCGACTCCAACATTGACTTTTTCATCGATATCCTCAGTCATGTGGGCCAGTACTGGGACGTTGCCAACAGCTATGCCCGAATCCTAGGCAGGGTCGTGCAGAGAAACCGTCACGGAGAAGAGAGGTTTGGGTCAATGAGACAGTCAGTAAAGTGTTTATAATGCAGGATCAACTCAATTTGCTGACGCGTGCATTGTACAGGAGTGCTTGTGAGTTGGTTGATACAGCTTCGACGACCCGCAGATCGGGACTGGACGAGACATGTTCACGGACAGTTTCCATGGACGAGCTCGACAACATTGATGTTTTTGACTTTTTCAACTACCCAAAGGTCAACGACTTTGGCCCGGGGACTCGACCAGGACACCAAACGGCGTGTTACGGGCACAATCTTTTGGCAAGGAGCGAGCAATCGAGGGACGGGGAAGCGCCAGATTCAGAGCCTGACTGGCTTGGTCGTTAGGCCAAAGTCAGAGAGCGAGTGCGGTCACCGTTTGCAGTGTTCGAACGAGGTCATGTGCGAGAGCGAACAAAATGTACAGTATTGGCACGAAGCAAGAGAGCGTGAGCGAAAGAAATGTACAGTAGCTGTTTTTGACGGCACTAGGTATGAGTCCTGTCTTTGGCCTACAATAGTTATTGCAGATTGCCATTGTTTGATGATGGGGGAAGACGCTACTCTGCGACCGCAAGTCTTGGTCAATGGCGGCCCGGGGCTGCAGGCTTGTCTGCTTGTAACCTGACGAAACCGTCGTTTGTGTTTTACCAAGTCACCCGACTCACATGTTTTGGAAGTGATGCTCTGTAGAAACTGAAGTTTGTCTGCTCATCGTGTGCCACAGCTGAGGATTTGTGTGTTTGTCCTGCCTTGACCAGTCACAATGATGGATGGAGCATTGACAGGAAAGTATCTACAGGGAAACATACTAAGTAGGGTGCATCGTCTGACGTCAAGAGCCATAGTCAGGCACGTGAAGGGTGCCCGCCATCAGTGCGCAACAAGCCTGTCAACGGGCGAGAACAGTTCCCCCGCCGGGGGGTCCAATTATTGCCAGATTGACCCTGACAGGCCGGAGAACCAATCAGCTGCGTCCCGAACATCAGCATCGCCTGCAGTCACGGCTCCACTCCAGGCCGAGGTTATGCAGTGGACGCGCCAGGGTGTGTGTGTGTGTGTGCGTGTGTGTGTTGTGTGTAGGAGTACTGGACTAGACTGTCGTACAAGCAAGCTATGTTGAGGCTGACCGTCACATGAAGCCCTGACTTGTTTCTCTGCTTCCGTCCAAAGCGCCAAAGATCTGTTGTGCAGTGATGGGGCGTAGACTTTTTTTTTTTTTTTTTTCGACAGCCCATCATCATCCAAAAATCGTCCAGAACTCATCCAGAACTCATCCAGAACCGTGAGATGTCATTTCTCTCGTGTGACATGCCGAAGTAAACCTCACAGAGCCCCCCTCGACTCGACTCGACTCGCCTCGACTCCAAAACCCTCTTTAAAGGAAAAAAAGAAACAATCGGGATCTTTGCCATGGCGCCGCCGCCGCCGCCGCCGCCGCCGCCGCCCGCAAAGACATTCACGCGCGAGGAGGTGCGGCAGCACACGACCGCGGACTCGCTCTGGTGCATCGTCGACAGCATCGTGTACGACGTGACGGACTTTGCGGCGGCGCACCCGGGCGGCGAGAGCGTGCTGCACCAGGTGGCGGGCCAG
>AZGY01000001.1:3167687-3271458 GCA_001636675.1 Moelleriella libera RCEF 2490 | reverse complement strand
TGGCATCGCGGCACAACAAGTTCAAGGACCTGCCCTTCTACTACGGCGACTCGCACCGGCGCCTGCAGCGCGCGCTGCGCCGCTTCGTCGACGACCACCTCCTGGCCGAGGCGCAGGACTGCGAGACGTCCGGCCGCCCCATCAGCCAGGCCATGATCGACCTCATGAGCCGCAAGGGCATCCTGCACATGCGCCTCGGCCCCGGCAGCCACCTCCACGGCGTGGACCTGATGGACGGCGCCGTCGCGGGTGACGAGTTTGACTACTTTCACGATCTGGTCGTGGCCCAGGAGCTCTCGAGGACCATGACGCGCGGCTTCCAGGACGGCAACATGGCCGGCATGACCATTGGCCTGACGGCCGTGCTCAACTTTGCGAGGGACGACGCCTGGAGGCGCCGCGTCGCCGACGCCGTCTTCAGCGGCAGGAAGAAGCTCTGTCTGGCCATCACCGAGGCCTTTGCCGGGTCCGACGTGGCGGGCCTGCGGACGACGGCGACCAAGACGCGCATCATCTCGAGCGTAGCGAGGCCGGCCCGCCGCAGGCGACCCCCGGTAGGGCCGCCGGAGGCATAACCTTCCCCGTCCTCCTCCTCCTCCTCCCCCACCCTTCTCCTTCTTTCCTTTTCACCATGTCTCTTCACAATCCACTTCGGCGCTGTCATATACAAACCAAAGAAGCAAGTGGCTGACGTGTATAAAACCCCCCCTCCCCTCCCCCGTCATCACAGATTGTCAACGGCACCAAAAAGTGGATTACCAACGGCACCTGGTGCGACTACTTCGTCACGGGCGTCCGCACGGCAAAGGGCCTCAGCGTCGTGCTCATCGAGCGCGGCGAGGGCGTCGAGACCAAGCCCATCAAGACGTCGTACTCGCCCGCCGCCGGCACCAGCTACGTCACCTTTGACAATGTCAAGGTGCCCGTGGAGAATCTCCTGGGCGAAGAGGACAAGGGCATCCACGTCATCCTCAGCAACTTTAACCACGAGCGGTGGACCATGGTCTGTACGTATCACCTTCCGCCATGCTATTTATCGATGTTGCTGTTTTGTGGCACCCATTGCGCGCTTCTCTCCCCCTCTCCCCCTCCAAAAAAGGGGGGCCCCCTTGTTGCACAGAGTGCTGACTGGGCATCGTCGACATGCAGGCGGCTCAACGCGTGCTTCGAGATTCATCGTGGAAGAGTGCCTCAAGTGGGCAAACCAGCGGCTCGTCTTTGGCAAACGCCTCATCGACCAGCCCGCCATCCGCCAAAAGTGAGTCACCGCACCCAATCCGTCCATCCCCCCTCTCCCTCCCCTCTCTCCCAGTTTTCCCCTCAGGCCCAGGCCATCCGCCTTGGCCAACCATACATACACCTGCTGCTGCTGCTGCTGCCGCCGCCCTTTGAGAATTCAAAAAGTGCTCACTCCCCCCCGTCTCTTTCCGCCCCCGACAACAGGCTCGCCAAGATGATTGCCCTCGTCGAGGCCAACCAGGCATGGCTCGAGACCATCACGTACCAGATGTGCAACATGCCGTACAAGCTCCAGGCGCAGCATCTCGCCGGCCCCATCGGCCTCCTCAAGATGAGCACCACCCGCGCGGCCCACGAGATCGCCGACGAGGCCGTCCAGATATGGGGCGGCCGCGCCCTCACGCAGACCGGCATGGGCAAGCACATTGAAATGTTTCACCGCACGTACAAGTTCGACAGCATCCTCGGCGGCAGCGAGGAGATTCTGGCGGATCTCGGCGTGAGGCAGGCCGTCAAGAACTTTCCAAAGGCCATGCTGTAGAATCATCTAGCTTGTTGTCAGTCAGGTCAAAGCCTTTTTTCTTCTTCTTTTCTGGGAGATGAAACGTAGAGAGGGTTTCGCAGCTTGCACACGTGGTGCGTGAGGCAGCGATGCGTAAATGCCATTGTTCTGACCCAGGGGTCCCACTCAAAATAGCGACGAAATTTCCCCAAATATCGGTATCGTCGCTTTCAACCAATGGCAACGACAAGGCGTCCGACGTCCTGGGGACAGAACTGATCGTGCTCGGGACATCTTCCTGATGGGGAAACCGCTGTCTCTCTCTCGGCCGTTGTTGTACAGAATGTCACGATGCACCACTCCAGAAATAACACGTACGCAATGCAACTCGATTTCCACTCTCAACTCATCAAGCCTCATAATATCGTCTCCCCTCTCACAATGAACAAAAGACAACGTTGCCGCATGAAATATGTCTGCGCCTTATTGCACCATGGCTTTTTTTTCCGAAAGCGTCCTCTGATTATCACGTCCTCCATGCCCTCTGACGTCCATCTTGGAAGCTGGAAATGTAGAGTGCCCCCCTGCCGGATGCCCCAAAGGGCCACGCCCAAAAAGGTGAAGAGTATCAAAACAGAGCGGCGACGCGCCATGTTGTCTGGGTCAGGTATTTTCCCCCATCCGATCTGCCAATCTTGCGCTCAGAGCGAGACCCGGCGGGCGGAAGCCACCTTGGCCAAGATTCAGACCACTGACGGCGACGCGATCCGTAGAGCCTGATGAGCCCACCCCCAGGATTTTGAAACACCTTCGAAACGTATCGCAATAAAAAGAGAAAGAAGAACAATCGAATTTTTTAATCAGGACTGGCGACCCGAAATGAAAACATGGAATAGCCGTTGTGGGTATCGTGGAGCTTCCGCGCCATCCTGCGCTTCGTCTAGGTTAGAGAGCAAGATCCCTTCCAAGCCAAAAACCCCCCTGTTCATTCGTAAACATTTTTCAGGAAGGGCAAGCGGACTGAACATGGCCGGTCTGCTGGCATTTGTAGCAGATCTTCTCGCCACCAGAGGATTCCTTGGGGCAATCACGAGAATAGTGACCAGACTCGCCGCAATTGTAGCACTTCATGCCGTTGATGCACTCGCCTGCAGAAGCGTGAGTAAAGCTGTTCCCTCTGATCCAAGGAAAGAGCGAAGTCGACTCACGAGACATGTGGCCGTAGCCGCCGCAAGAGTAGCACGTTTTGGCAGGACCGCCGCCAAAGCCACCACCGCCGCCGCCGCCATAGGAGCCACCGTAAGAACCGCCTGCCTTAGAGCAGTTGCGTGCGATATGCCCCATTTCGCCGCACTGAGGCAAGTCAGTCCGGCAGCATGTCAAAGGGGGGAACGTGAGGCAGCCTACCTTGTAGCACTCGGTTTGCCCGCCCGGCATGCCACCCCCCATGGAGCACTCTCGGGAAATGTGGCCAGCTTGACCACACTTGTAGCAAGACTTGTTGTCCTTCATGGGCTCAGAGCAGTCACGGCCTGAGACTGTGAGAATCACTGTTTGACCCGATTGCCATGACCGGCGACTTACTGATGTGTCCTTCACCTGAGAAAGGATTAGCAAAAAAACACCCCAGCTGCTGCGGAACCAGGACATACCACCACAATTGTAGCTGCAATGATGCGTTAAAACGGCATTGTGACAAGACAGATGAAGGGACATTCTCACCACTTAGCGGGGCCTCTGGAAGGGCAGTCACGGGCCTTTGAACCAGCCAGTTAATTCGCTGCAGGAAAAAGGGCTTAGATCTTTCATATCATACCTGGTGCCCAGGATTGCCGCCTAAGACGAAGCCATTAGCAAAAGTCGGACTCGAGGACAGCCTTTCTGCAGTGGCGATACCAAACGAGAGCGTTAATTCACTTCACAACATGAAGAGTGGGAGGCATACATAGCATCACGGCACAGCATCATGGCACAACATGAATGTACTCACAGGAATAGCAGGTTCCGCGAGCAGCACCTGACTGTGGAGCGAATTCCATGGTGACAAGCGAGAGTAGATGGCCTGAGAAAGAAAAATGCCTTTCTGAAGGTCTTGGTCAGCTCGTCGACCGTCAGAGTCTTTCAGTATTGATGAGGAGGAAAGATTTTCGGGGCTGGCTGAGGTGAGAGTTGCGAGGCAGAAAACGAAAGGTTCATAGAAATCAATGTTTGGGAAGGCGAGAACTTCCAAGTGGCAGGTGCAGGCAGCGACGAAACCTACATGGGACTGAAGGTCGAGAGAAGTACACGCAGATGCCGTCGACGAGGGAACCGAGCAGCTGGAAAACGAGAGGGCGAGAAACGAGACGAGGAAAAGTTTTTGGCGTTGACGGCAGCTTTAGCGGGGCAAAGACGTTTTGGGCCATGCGCCTTCGTTGAAAATGCTCAAACGAGCACGAGACGATGGGAAAAAAAAAACCGACCGTTCGTGTGGCTAGTGGCGCATGGACTGCACCCATACAGCCAGGCACAGGTGCTTGCAGATGCGGGGCAGATGCCGGGGTCCGCATCGAGTGAAGATCTCATGTGAGATGCGCCGCACGCCTGCACAGCATTGTGCCACAATGCGGAGAGATGCATTGTGCGTGCGCTTGAGCATGAGCGACAGTCGTCCTTTGCCCTGTAATTGACCGCAATATTCTTCTATCCTCCCCTCTTTTTCTTTTTCTCCGGGCAGTCCGATGCCTCCAACCGTTTGTTCCACTCACCTTTACCGAGTAAGTTTGGCGGGGAAACGTTGGATCAACGCCACACGGCTACAATGCAATGTCCACGCCATTACCTTGTGCAAAGGCACCTACACCGCTCGACGGAAACGTAATAGCACAGCGCGAGTCTGCGACGTTGCAAGCTAAACTATCCTCATGCTCGCACTGCTCAACGGCCAGAGATTTCCCCACTGCTCCCCCCCGCGCCTGCCACAAGAGCAGAAGAGCCTTCAGTACTTCGAGTCACGTGAGGTGGCGACGCGCCACAGCTACATTTACGCGTTCATTACCACACTTGCATCATACAATCAATCATCAGAGAAGGGAGCGCTAGGATGTCTGCCGCTTGGTTCGATCATGGTCGCCCAGCCTTGTTCAAAGCCCTAAATGCAGTCTGCGATCAGATTGGGCGTGACATAGACGCCGGTCAGTCGTCCTGAGCAGCGCATCGCAAGCAAGGCTAACGAGGTTCATCCAGAGCTACAACGGACGAATGCTGACGCCCGTGAGGCAATTGACTTCACCGAGCAGCCACGTGCGGAACAGAACGCAACAGTAGCAAGTTTGGGAACGCAAGATCCAGATTTGCGCAATCATTCAGCACGTTCCCGGTCGACGACTATAATCCCAAACCCAGCCGTGGCCGCGTTCACGAAAAAGGCCTCCCATCGCGATGCAGTACGGAGAGCTCACCTCAACGATGCGTCGTCAGCGACTCCTCCCTCGACAGATGATCCTGAACATATCGACCCTCCAAGTTGTCAAATATGCGTCAAACATTTGAGACGTTATTATGCCTTGTCTGCAAACTTTAGAGTGGCCAAAGAAGCACTGCAACACAGAAGAAATGAGAGAAACAAATGGATATGTTACGCAGAATACCTTAGGAAGAAGATTGCGCTGGCCGAGGAGAGGTACGGCGTGGAGATACTAGAACAAAAGGCTCGCTCCGTGGAGGTTCCGTCAGCAAAAGCTAGGGAAGCCGATGATGGAACATTCAACCCGGCGCTCAGCTTCATGTCAGATAGCGAAAACGCAGCTGCAGACGATGAGCCCGAGCTGCCCGAGCTCCCGGCCCAGGATGCTCTCGGTGGGGAGCTTCCTCCTTTTAGACTTACAAATTCTCAAAGCACCCAAGGCCAAGCCTCTGACGAGCCCTCTGAGCCTGTTGAACGGCATCTGCCGTCTTCTGGTGCCAAGGATTCTGCACTCGTCAGTCAGGAACCATCCTCCGATATTCCCGAAATCATTTCGGAACGGGAGGTCAAAAAACGCAAGCGAGGGGATGGAGACTCAGTTCAGGTCATTGTTCCTCTCGTCAAGGAGGAACCCTCGGAGGGCTCTAGTCCAATCATGGCCATATCACCAGTCAGACTGCTGACGCAGGAGAGCATCGACTTGGGAGATATTGCGCAGAAAGTTCAGACGCCTAGAAAACGTCAGTGTGCAGAACTGGACACTGTAGAGGTGAACACTGTTCCACTGCCAAGACTTGGAATTTTCACGCCTGAACACGGAGGCAATACTCGACAAGCTCAGTCCGCGCAAGCTACCCGAATGCTATCAGCGTTAACGCCTCTGGATGTCAACGCTAGAATTATCCGCCCGGCAACAGACAAACGAGTCAATATTGGAAAACGACGGCAGCACATGGACGAAAACACAAGCTTAGCTGAACATGGGGCGGCTTACCGGGCTCTCGCCTTAGCAGTTCCTGTCGATCCCGAAAACGTCCGTTCAGGCAAAAGCAGACTCAATACTCTTTTGGACGGCTCAGCGAAGGACGTGGGCATCGATATTTCACCGTTGAGGCGCACGCATCTCGCAGATTCTGCTCGAGGGGTGAGACTCAGCATTCCTGACCGACGACAGCTCCCGTTCGACAAGGACGCCTCCCGACCTAACGAGACAAATCTAGACAATGCATTGCTCAATCCCGAACTTGCCACGGAAAGCGGTTCGCCCGTATCCCTGGAGCAGCACGGAAGACCGCAACTCAGAGGGTCGTTGCGCCTGAAACCAATTTCGGAACTTCGTCTGACGGATTTCAAGATCAATCCTGCGGCCAACGAGGGCCACGATTTTGCCTTTTCTGAAGTTGTGAGGGATAGAGATGTGAGAGCCTGTCTACCAGGATGTGTTGACATGCATTGCTGTGGGAAGACGTTCAGGGCCCTTGCCATCTCCCAAAGGCCAGATGCGCCACTGACGGCTGCAGAGCGTCAAGAGGAGCAGAGGCTTCTGGAATCGTACCTGGGAGATTTCTCGTACCGACTTGCCAGCATGGACCGAGAGGAAAGGCTGGGGCTGTGGATCGAAGCAAAAACACAAGAATTGGCAAACAAATATGGCAAGCACAGACATCGCTTCACGCGCATGCAATCACCACCGGGATTCTGGGACGCAGACTTTCCAAGCACACAGCAGCTGCAGGCAGACAAGGCCGAGTCGGAGAAGAGAGTCAGAAGAGCCGTGGCCGACAGATATCGCGAGGCTATGAAGCCAGATGGAAGGTGGAAATTTACGGACGAATGAGCTTCAGTCTCCCGTGCAAACCACGAGCCTTTTCTATTGAAAATTTCTCATTGCCTTCATATGTATGTATGTAAATGTGTTCGGAATGATAGAGCGTCGGGGAAAACGAGACTCAGATATGCAGTCGTCAGCCAGCAAATTGAAAGCTTGTGTTACTTTTTCTATTTATTCATTTATTTATTTATTTCCTTTTTTCTTTTCAGGTTTTCTTTTGCGGGCCAACGGAAAGAGAAGGATGGAGATCAATTCAGAGGGAGCTGACCGCGAGCTTCTCACGGAGCAAGATTCTCGTCACTGCCTGAACATCTCTCACATCTTTCCGACAAGGAACCCGCCTCGAATCAGCAACCGAGTTCACCTCTTCTCACTCCCACGATGTCAAAAGCAATTTAAAGTGGGTTTGGGCTTGAACAGGCGTCTCCGAACAGCGGATAACGTCGAGCTGTGTGGATGGGTGGGCCGTTAGACCCGTAGTTAACTGTCACTTTCCCCAAGAGCCTTTCCGCTTTGCTAAACGCCCCCCTCCACTTAAAAACTTGGACCTTTACTCATCAGCCATTTTTTTTTCTGTGTGGCCGGGCGCATGAAGCACTCGTTTTCCGCTGACCGACCATATCTCTGACTCTTCTCGCAAACCCCAAGCTCCTATCACCTCCTGGTGTGCCCGGCCTGCAGGCAATCATCAGCAACGCTGGATTTTGTCCTCCGGCGGTCCACTCTTCCAATCTCCATTTACTCCCCGATCGCGTCGTTGCCGCCGCCGTTCGCCTCGCATGTCGACTGGGCGTCACCCGGCATCCGACAACACCCCAAGCCGGCAGGATGAGTAACCGCCATCTGCCGGCTGGGCAGCATCTGCAAGCAGCTTCCGGCGGCATTCCAGGTGCTGATATGGGTCATGGAGGCGGCAAAGGGGGCCCTCGAAGGAGGCAGCCGCAATATATGCCGCACTATCATCATCAACCGCCGCACCAGCAGCAGCAGCAGCAGCAGCAGCAGCACATGGCCCCCATATATTACAACAACATGCCGTACCCGCCACAGCAATACTATGCCATGTCACCGCAGTATAGCAGCGGCGGAGGCATGCCGTCGCCTGGCGGCTACATGGCTTATCAGGCATACGCGAGGTCGCCACCCGTGCAGCAATATGTCCCCATGGCAGGGATCAGCGTGAATCCCAGCTATCCTCGTCATTCGCAGCAGTCGCCGAACCTTGCAACGCCATATCAGCCTCCTCCTGCTCCAATTGCCGGCCCCCCGCAGACTCCATCGTCGACACGCTCTACCCAGATGGTCTACCCGCCTACTCCTCCCACTCCGCATACTCTCGAGCCTTTGCCCTCTCAGACTCCACCGCCAGTCGCAGCGTCGCCCGTCGTAATCCAGGGGCCACGCTTTCAGCCACCAGTAAGCAATTCTCCCTTGTCGAGCAACGTTCATTCTTTCACCCTTGTTCTTGTCCCATGTCAAAATTGACGCCGTTCTTTACTTCAGCTTCCCTGGCTTTCAAGGCCGGAGGAAGGGTTCCCGAAACGATCTCGTCGATCAAAGACAAAGAGGAAGCATCTTCCCGCGGATGGAGAGACAGTCTCTTTTCCCATCGAACAGCTTGTCGAACAACAAGATGCTGCGGCGGAACGGGCTGCGGCGGAACGGGCTGCGGCGGAACAGGCTGCTGCGGCTACCAAAGCTGACTTCGTGGGGGAAAGAGCGGATGCGAACGGTACACTAGGCACCGGAATGACCGCAAGGGCCGAAGAAGAGAAGAGCCTTGAGGCGTTGCACTCTCCTCGTGTGAATCACACCAAAGCAACAATTGTTGGAGACACAGCTACCGTCCCTCAAGCAGTTCAAGCGGCGGAAGCAACAGCTAATGGACATCATCACGTCAAGGATGACTCAAACCGTGACGTTGCAAGCGCGGAGAACGCAGCAGCTGCTGTTCCAGAGACTGAGTCCGCGGCCAGTGCCAGTGCGATTGTCGCCCCTGTCAAAGCCACCCCGACCAGCTGGGCGAAACTCTTCTCTCCGCCCAGTACACAAGCGTCATCGCAATCTGCAGGTGGAGGCACTGCGGGCAAGGCGGGCGAGGCTGCTCGGACTGCCACAGGTGGAAACCCTGAAGCACAAGCCTCCTTGGCCAATAAAAGCGTATTAGCGGACACTATCCAGAGCTTCCGCGTCAGTAGCACTACCAAAGCTTCGCTGATCGAACCTCGTGGACTCATCAACACTGGTAACATGTGTTACATGAACTCGGTTTGTATACCCTCGGCACCCAAGAGTCGACCGTGAACGACGCGGCTGACGAACACCCTGGCAGATCTTGCAGACTCTCATGTACTGCGGTCCATTTTATGACTTTCTGGATCGGTTGAGCAAAACTGCAGCTCACAGATTCAAGAGCCCAACGCCTCTTGTCGATATTTTGTAGGTGCTGTCAGTTTCTCAATCGCCACGACGGCGTGCTAATAGTCGGACAGAGTCGTTTTCATGCAGGAGTTCAAGGTGTTGGCGTTGGGCAACACATCTGATCAGTTGCGGGACTCGGTAAAATCTGAGGTTTTCGAGAAATATGGGGAACCTTTCACGCCAGAATTTGTGTATGAGGCGATCGGACAACTTTCGCGTTTTGCCAGCATGGAGGTAATCACAACTTTCCAAAGCATCAGTATAAAAATACGTGATGATCTCCTTGCTGACTCAAAGCAGCACGGCCACCAGCAAGATGCTGAAGAGTTTCTCGGATTTCTTCTCCAGACACTGGACGACGAATGCACTCATCTGATGAACAATCCAGCTGGCCAGCAGCAGCAGCAGCAATCTCAGGGCAAGACGCTCCCCTCGGCCAGCGGCGCGGATCAAACAGGAGACTGGCTTGAAGTAGGGCGAAAGCAGAAGGCTGCGGTTACCCGATCATCGGGCACCAACTCATTAACGCCCATCACCAAAATTTTCGGCGGTTTGCTACGATCAGAATTGCGCGTCCCAGGACTGAAGGACTCTATAACCACGGAACCATATCAGCCATTGCAGTTAGACATTGGCTCCCCTGACATTCGAAATGTCGTCGATGCACTCCGGGGTCTTACCAGACCGGAACGCCTCCAGGGAGATTTCAATTCCCCGCGTGGCAAGGACGTTATGGCTACCAAGCAGGTTTTCATCGAGTCTCTTCCTCCTGTACTGATTCTGCATTTGAAGCGATTTCAATTCGACGCTGAGGGTCGTGGAACCATCAAGATATGGAAAAAGGTTGGCTATCCGCTGGAGCTCGACATCCCTCGTGAGGCACTCTCCCGTCAGCGCCGGCAGATTCTTGGAGAAGGTTCTATGCCTCGCTACCGACTCATCAGCGTGGTGTATCATCACGGGAAAAATGCCAGTGGTGGTCATTATACCGTCGACGTTCGGCGGCAAGATGGATTTGAGTGGATTCGAATTGACGACACTGTCATACGCCGCATTCGTAGCGAGGATGTCGCCGAGGCGGGATCTGAGGAGGACACGAAGGAAGGAGGGAGAGAACAGTCGCCTACGTCAGGCGCCTCTGGCAATCGTTTTGGTGCCATCAACGACGAGGACAATGGGGATGAAGAAGGCTGGAAGCAGGTCACGGCCTCAGCTAGCGGAAGCAAGAGATGGAATAATGTCGCGAATGGGGCGACCAGACCCAGCAGCAGGGACACGCATGCCAAGGAAAACATCAAGGATAACAAGGTGGCATACCTGTTGTTTTACCAGCGCATGTAGGGCCGGACGAAAGCACCAACGCTCGGCGGGGTTGCAAGACCATCTGCTGACTGGAAGGTGATTGCGAACCGTTAACCCGCATGAGGGATGCGTTTGAACGCTCTCACCACTGTGGAGGAAGGCGTGGTGCTCTCTGGGGATGCAAAACGGGAAAGTGGATGCCTGGACTCTTTCTCGAACGCCAGATCAGTATGAGGGATGCATGGTTGAATGAGCGTTCATAGAGTAGAGATGAGGCGCATTCATCGCATTTAATGACGAGGAACATAATTCAAGCCGCGATGCGGCATCGCAAGCGCCGATGTACCGTGGAAAAATATGCGGATGCTGCCCACCTCAGGTTGTGCGAGCACGGCATTCGCTGAAAAGCGGAAATGTCAAAACTTCTCAGACAAGCGACATGTGTACGTGGCCATCCGACGGGACCAACGGAAATAAATGGATTTATCAGACAAGGCGACATCTATACATGATAAGGGTACACAAGACTGTCAGATCCTTTGAATCAAGGTGCCTTGAATCGGGGACGTGCTTGGCGCAAGCAGAAGACACAGATTCTCCTTTCGGCTATGCATCTCTGCCCGTCTGTCCACATCCTCCTACTTTTTCTGAGACTCGCAAGCATCCGTCTCGTCTCCTGCGTGTTGTGTTTCTTCGTTTCCCCACAAACCCAGGTCACACCTAGTGGCGCTTCGACACAGACATGGAGTCAAGAGCATCCTTCTCGGCGAGCTCAGCCTCGACCTGGCTGATGATCTCGGACAAGTATGGGGTGTCCTGCAAGCATAACGTGTCAGTCGGCGCCGTGAGTGGCAGGATTTCCTGTCATGTAGAATGGGAACGGATGCGGACCTCCTCGGGCTTGGTCCACTGCTCCTTGGGGAGAAGCTTGTGCTGGTAGCTGCACTGGACGGAGCGACGAATGCGATAGATGCGATCGTAGGATTCCTTGGGCGACAGGCGGTTCAGCGCGATTTGGGTAGTTTCACGCTCCTCCTCGACAAGGTCGTCATATCTATCAGGTGTGCCCCGTGCCAAGATCAGCAATGCCATTCGGGTCTTTCGCTATGACTCTTTGATGTTCTGATTGTCTTTTCGGTCTTACCTCAAGCCGAGCTTCTTGTATCCGGCGGCATTGGCATACCAGTTCGCAGCGGGTAGGACCATCTTGGCCAGCCACGGGCGGCGAAGGACAAAGGGAGCGAGACTGTAGCCGCTCATGATGAGATTTTTCTTTAGTCGTCTTCGTCTTCGTCGCCGCGGATGGAATTGAGCTGTCGGCGTGCGGAGGGAGGCAGAAGAAGTGGTGGTGAGGCCGACGGATAGTAGGGAAATCCAAAGGCGTCCTCGACTATCTGCTGTACTTTTTGCCGCCGTACATGCGTGAAATGCGGCTCCTGTGATTGGGGGAGGCGTATTTCGGGACGTCACGTGCCGGCTCGGGACGGATTGGCTGCGCCGCACGTGACGGGCTCCGATCTAAAGTGGAGGAAACGTTAGGCGGGCGGTTATTCGCCATGGCATTCAAGAGCTTTACCACGCTCTTCCCGGACTCTTATGGATCTGGTAAAGTCTCATGCAACCGCCAAGGCTCCTCCGTGGTTTCCTTCGTCGACACGAAAATTCCCTGTCCTACAGCACTAGCCAGCGAGGATGCGTTCCCAATCTGTGCATCTGTAGCCAATGCGAAGTGCGATATCCCGACGTCTCTGCCATTGCTGGTGCTGGTTGGTAGGTCCACAGCGGTGGTAGCTGCCCGGCGCAGAATACGCCTCACAGTCCAGTCTCAACCGATACGGAGTAACACTGACACCACTGGATGAGACCATTGCCGATGAACAGCAATTGCGCATCTTGAACGTCGTTTGAACACACGCATTCGCTTTAAAAGTGCAACGCAACACGCGAGACAACGCGTAGTGCGACCGTGCTAGAGTGACATGACCTGAACACATGGCATTGCATGTGTATTCACCCAATCTCACATCGTGATAGGTTGCCGTCCGTCATGCCAGCAGTGGTTTGCGTGGGTGGACTGATCTACGGCTCGAAACGCGCTGGATCGCTTTCTTGTGAAAGCCGACTTCGCAATAATGAGGGAAGCAGGAAAGAAGTTTGCGAGGCCACGTAGCCTGCAATTACATCACTGCAGTGCTCATCGAGGCCGGCCAACCAGCCAGCCAGTATGCCCTTTTTTTGTTTTTCTCGCAATCGCCGGTGGTGAAGATATACGTACGCGTCGGAGTTTTCCGCAAGAATAAGACTCTAGGATCGTCACTGTGAAAGGCTCTGACGATCACGCGACTCGCCCGACATGGGTAGCCATAGTGATAGAACGCGGCCAGCCTGTCGGAATGCAGCCGCCATGCATGCCGCACGTAGCTATGACTGGACGAGCTTATCAATCGATGGAACTGCCAACGCACGAGCTGGGACCAAGTCCTGGGCAGTCGAAGAGTCCGAGAACCGACATGTGTGGTCTTCAAACCCCACCTTGTCCACCCTGTCAGCGTTGAGCAGCCCTGCGTTGGCAATGACACGAGTTCCTTGCATATGCCACTGTTTGGGCAAGACCAAGGAATCCTCCCAGCTGCTTGTCTTTTTGACTAAAACGACTTCGTTATCAGGACACGGCTGGTGTCGTCATTCGCCCAGGGCCTTGGACCCCACTGTAGCTTCCCACTAGCCGGCCTAGCCTGGCCCTGCTGCAGCGAGCCCTGGGCCAAGCGTCCATCCGCGAACCAGGATTGTTCCGTCCTGCCTGGGCCCAGGGCCAAACCAAACACCGAACCTCAACAAACGACCTGCACACCTCCAAACATCGGCGCCCTTCACAGCCTACAGCTTTACTCTCCTTCACCGGCACAAACGGTCCAGTCAAGCTTACACGACTTAGTCCCGCCACTTCGCTTCTACATCGTCAAGCACAACACTACCGCAGCCTTCCTTTTGTTGTTCTTCCCCCCCAAGTCAATGGCCGGAGGTGTTCGCTAGGTGGGAAACGGTCTCTGCGAGTGGGAGCGTCTCTCCTACGTTCCCCGCAGTATCCGCCATTCCCCTCGCAACCGGCATCGGATCGAACGAGCAGCGAAGCCGTGCTGGGTAACTGACAGCGATTGATTCTTGGTACGAGAAGACGCGAGCAGCCACTATCGGCACCGTTGTCGCGACCCGGTCGCCGACCCTTACGCTTGCTTGCCCCTTCAGCCATTCCAGCATCGACACACAGAACTTCCGACCCTCTGGAGGAGGGGGGAAAGATCTTGGGGCCTTGACACAAAGGCTCGACCCTGACAGACGTTTTATCGAGATTGGACCGTGACGTCGTGCGTGGGTGAGAGCACTATCCTCGCGGCCGGTTCTGGCCGCTGCCAAGGGACTCGACGCCGCTTCCCGAGGGGGACGCGCGGGTCATGTCCCACGAGCAAACCGCCGAGTCAGGCAGCGTTTCCTCGCAATCGGAACATGCGATAGCTTCATATAAACACTCGCACGACGCTCCAATGCAGCAAACCGGTGTCTCGACGCCGCTGCAGAGATGGGCCGCTTCTGCCTCGGAATCGCAGTTCAATGCCTTGGCTGGTGCCGTGGGCGGCTTCACCTCTGGCGTGGTCACTTGCCCTCTCGATGTCATCAAGACTAAGCTACAGGCTCAGGGAATGCATAGGGTGCTGCAAGACGGACGCCACGTCGGACAACCGCGGATGTACAACGGACTCATCGGAACGGCCAGCGTGATATGGCGAGAGGAAGGCATTCGGGGCATGTATCGGGGGCTGGGACCCATCGTCATGGGCTACCTTCCCACCTGGGCCGTCTGGTTCACTGTCTACAACAAGAGCAAAGTCTGGATGGCGCAATACTACGGTACGTCACTGACACCGTATTTTCTTAGCCTCATGGTCTGCCCAGCAGCCTTTCCCCCTTGCGCGCTCTGAGACATGCGTGGTACGCTAACTTTGACCCAGACAATACGCATCTGATCAACTTCTGGTCCTCCATCATTGCTGGAGGAAGCAGCACCATAGTGACGAATCCCATATGGGTCATCAAGACCCGGCTCATGTCGCAAAGCCATTCTCCAGCAAGGGATCACACCGCTGATTACATGTACCCGAAACCTGGCAACACGCCCACGAGCAGACCGACTCTTAACCACCCGTGGCATTATCGCTCGACTCTGGACGCTGCGAGAAAGATGTATGGGTCCGAAGGACTGGTCTCGTTCTATTCGGGGCTGACTCCCGCCCTCCTGGGCTTGACGCACGTCGCGGTCCAATTCCCGACATACGAGTTTCTCAAGACCAAATTCACGGGCCAAGGCATGGGTGAAGGCCACGGAGAGGCGCACTGGTTCGGCATTCTGACGGCCTCTGTTCTTTCCAAGATATTGGCAAGCAGCGCGACGTATCCGCACGAGGTGATTCGGACCCGCCTCCAGACGCAGCGTCGACCGGTGGCAGGAGAACAGATCCTCCAGGGTCTGGGTGTCTCGGCAGCGAACTCAGACAAGTCCGGCTCGGCTGTCGACAGCCGCAGATACAAGGGCATCATCACGACGTTCAGAACGATTCTCCGAGAGGAGGGCTGGAGAGCATTCTATGCAGGTCTAGGGACCAACATGATGCGAGCTGTGCCGGCGGCCACGGTTACCATGCTGACATACGAATCGGTGATGCGATTCCTTCATCGGGCCAGACTGGACGGCCAGCGCAAGCTTGGCGGATACGGAGACTGACGAGCGCCAGGACCCCGCGCAGCCTGGTCCCGACCAGCAACGGTCGCATAGTGACCTTGCATTTTCTCATCCCGAGTGCGCAGACTACCTGCGACAAACACACAAAACGCGAAACTTTTCACCGAGCTACACATCCGGCCGAAAAGGGACCATGGGTACCAGTCGATCTACTATGATGGGATAGACCAGAGTACTCAATGCAATAACTGACTCGAGCCGACCTTCCCCTTCCCCCATCCCGCGACTTGTTGACTTTTTCTTTGTAATGGTGGACATGCGACTGTGAGGGGTCAATGTATCATGACGGGTTCCCAGGGTAGAGCCGGTATAGAAAGAGCATGGCAGTAGGGGCTCATCGATGAGGTGATGCACAGAGGGCGGGAGGGGGTTTCAGCATGTCGGCATGAAGTGTCGGCATGAGGTGCAGCATTACCCTTGATCTACATAGCATCGGAGTTTTTTCAATTTTTTTTTTTTTTCCCTCCCCCCCCCCCCCTTATTTGAATTGAGTCCATTCGCCTACCCTCAAAGCAAGAGCCTGCGTTCGTACATGGCTGTGAAGGATGATAATCAAGGTGCGTGCGTGGTGCTTTTATCTGCGGCCAGCTTCGCGTCTTGCTGCCCGGATAGACGAGCGTGTGTAACTGCAGAAGATGAAAGGGGACATTCAGCTTTCCTGAAACAGAACAGAACAGAGCAGAGTAGCGCGGGGAAGGGCATAGGCGAGAGTAAGGTGAGGAGGTAACGAGGGAGACTGACACGAAGAGGAGGCTTGCCATGGCAAATGCAGCGGCAGGCGCAACAAATTTCTACACCATGGCCAGGGGATTAGCAAGTTCTGGCGGCAACGTGGGGTGTTTGTGTTTGTAGGGTTTGGAAAGGGACGTCGAGGGGGATGTAATGGGACTGCGTGTGAAGAGAGGCCTTGCTTACTCGGGGGTCCATGGAGCGGGTGCTTTAGACCAGGGCGCCTTTCAGAGGGACAGAAAGGTATTGTCTCTCATGCGGGCGGGTGAGAAGAGGGCAGCGCAGGGCAACGCAGCGGTCTTTGGGAGGGGGGGTGGAAGCTTGCCGGTAAGCTAACTGGACTGAGCTGCTCCTGACATGCTCTGCCTGTCTGGTCCCTTGTTCGTTGGCCAGATGGACGGCGTAGCAGGTCAATATTGGTGAAGCGACCGCGAAGAGGAGCTATTGCATGAGGAAACATGAAATGATTGATGCCGCGTTGAGTTCTTCGTCATGGCGCATTCAAGGGTCGCTGAAGGGCTGGCTGGCCTGAGGCCTGAGTGAAGTGCCTCAGGCACCAGCCATACGTACGGCGGGCTTAGCTGCGCTAACGTCTGCATGCGCGGCAGGGGCCTAGTAAACACCACCGCGCGGCGTCTCATGTAAGAGCTCGACGACAGTGAAATTACAATCTGCCTTGCTGCAAGCTGGCGGCGATGCAATGTGCAGTAACCGTCTGACGCGATATTTTCACTATTTCTTGCGTGACATCTACGGCCTGACTTCCGCAAGTATCGAGGCCGCGCAGTTTGACGTCGCTTGCGTCTCCGAGGCTGTGGAAGATATCGTGCCATAGTCTGCAGCTCGGCAAAGGACCTTTGCTAGAGCGAAGCTAAAGATGGAGACCATGATCAAGAACACGTGCCTCGCGATCCTTTGGAGCCACAGCGTGTTGACAATCGTCGATACATGCTGCCGGCGGAGTTGAGCTCAATCATCTTTCTTACATGGCTCTTGCAACGCCCTTCACGGCGAGGCGAAACTCAAGGACGCAATGCTGTTCCCGCATCACTGACGTTTCCATTCGCGAAGACAATGCACGTGCGCACAACGTCAAAATTGTCAGAACCGTCACTCAGTTTGGTATGCTGCATGGGAAGGAAAACCAAAGCTCTTGAGAGCTGCCATGTTCTCTCGAAACGAGACGTATCAGCCAGACACGTCGATATATGCATCGAGCTGCGAAACTTCATTCACTGACAGCCGCTGCCTTTGGCGGAAAAGTTCGCGCATGCGGGCACAGTTCTCAGTTTGGCTTCCGCCGCAAGTGACCAGCTGGCTGACTTAACAGGTGGTCGATGTTGGCTGCACATCAGAGTATTGGGAGGGTTGGGTTTGCGTACAGCATTCAACCGATGTGCACGTATGTACGCCGGCAAAATGAGGCAGAGTGTCCAAATCGCACACTCTATCGCGAAGCTCAGCAGTCCCATTGCTGAGCCTTGGAACCAAGACAAGACTATAAAGGCCTGCCTGGGGTGAGCTGGGGGGACGCCTCCCCGGCTGATATATACGCACTGAAAAGAAGCCGATACGGCCAGTCGGCACAGGAGAGAACGCATGTTATTGCCCTAGGCGTATCGCTGGATGAATATTGGCTCGGCGAGGAGAGAAGTGATGGCCTCTGAGTAGTCGTCAATGCATCCCTTGCTTCAGCCACCGACAGCAGCCTCTCAACCTCGCGGGTTTACCCGCTCCGCTATTCCGGGAAACGGGTCCGGGAGTGAAGCCATCTCCTGCTTTTGCCGCCGCCTCCGTTTGCACAGGTATCTGCTATGAGGTGTCTGTTGGTTCCAAGAGCTGTTCAACCGTTGATGCCACGATTGATCCATGGGTAATGGTCGGTTCCATTGAAGCTTCAGTTTGGACCGGCAGCTGGATGGTAGGCAGCCACGGCGGCCTATCGATCGGTGACTGCCGTGGCACCAAGTGTATCGCGCAAGGACTTGGTCGGATAGACCGTTGAAGCATGCGCCGATGAAGCCGTAATGTATGGCATGAGAGAATGGTTCATGTTTTCCACTGAAGGCGGCGGGCGCAGCAGTGACCTTGAGAGGATCGGCCCCGTCACTTACCAATCGCTCGCGGGGCCGGCCTGTCCCATCTCGGCCTGGAGCCCAGCCTCAATGCGGTACGAGTTGCAAACATGCGTGCAATCTTGGTAAAGCTTAATTGTAGCGGGGCACAGAGCTCGACGCATGATCCCACAGACAGGGGACATCTGCGAGGCAAGGACGGGGCCAGAGGGAGATGCTCTGGACCTGAGCAATGGCAAGACGAGCGAGTTTTACATAGCAAGGCAGAGAGAACTTGGATGGCGGCCTCCTCAAGTAGCAGTCCCCCCAGCGCCTTTCTCATCGGCCGGTAGGCCTGTCGAGTCCGTAAGAAATGCAGGCTGACGCCACAAGGCCGACACCAGCCAGGTAACGGCGGCTGCCTTTTTCTCCTGACGGGTGGCTCACTGCGATAATGGCTTGGCTTTATATTCATATGGGGGTCATTCTGATGAGGAATGAGATGTTGGTCACGCCTCTAGGTCATGCTTTTTATTGTCTGCTTTGAGGTGCCGCCGTCAATATTGTCATTCGTGGCGGTGTCATCACTGCTTGATATCGACGTTGGCCGATAGCGATTATAGCAGACACAGGATGGAAAGCCATACGCCATGCGGCCTGCTTCCCCGATCGATCGGGGACCACATAATGAGATCAGAAGGTCGTTTGCCTCCAACACCCCAACGGCCAACGGCAAAAGTGGTGGTCATCAACACCGAGAACAAGACGTATTCGAAATGTTTCCCCTCTTATCTTGCCAATATGCGAAGAAGATCGGGCTCGCGGCAAGTCGAGCCGCGCGCCGGCTCTCGTCCCATCCTTGACCGACGCGTTTGGTTTCAGCATGCATGGATGTGGATCAGAAGCCTGCATGCCTTGCCTTTGCCGTGGAAGATGAGTTCGCACCCAGTAAGGCGATTCAGGGCTTATTCATAGAACATGGGAAACAAAGTCTTGATCTCAATCCGGTTACGTGGGAACACAGTCTCGGATCCTGACCACACCGCGTTTAGGAAATATCGCCCAGAGCAGAAAAGCCGGCACTGATTTGGAACAGAATTCATGACATGGGAGGAAGAGCGCGGTCGGCCGACGAGGGAAATGATTGGACCAAGACCCTGTACAAGTGGAAGAAAGATTACACGTCAAAGGATGGTGGCGGGACTTTCTTTCCCTTGGGCAAACCAATTTTGTCCAAGATGCAGAGGCATGTCACGAAACCGGCGGAGAAACTCGAGCTGACAGCCGTCCTTGATGCCCAGGCTGCTCCGATGAGAGATGAAGCAATCCTAGGTGGTGCCAGAGACTTTGTTCAAAGCGAAAGGATGCAGATGATGAAAGTTTGGACTCCCGGCCGCCCATCACCAGCTCTTGTTTGCCGTGGCAGGTCCGTTTCATGGAATAGCTCGGAAACGCTCTCCCGACAGCCTTTGCTGCATGAGCATGATCAGTCGTCACAAAATATTGAGCACAAGGTACATTAGGTACGCAGAGAGGATTGATACACGCTTCACGGTGGCTTGCCAACACGTTCTTTGCTAATTAAAGCAACCCCCCCTTAGCTTTCTTCCCGCCCCACCCGAATCTACCCAACCGATACCACCAAGCTGGCCCATCGAGGCACCCCAGGCCCCCCAGGCACCCCCAGGCACCCCTCAATTCCTGCCTTTCACTCGCGCGCCGAGCGGCAAGAGCAAGGGGCAGCTTCACCCCAGCCAGTCATGGCCTAGCCCGGCGGCGGGCAGCCTGATTTCCCTTCCCCGAATTGCGCTTGCTTTTCGCGCGCAGTGCTCTCGTTCACCAGACCAGACCAGACCGTCTGGACCGCGCGCCGACTGGCTGTGACCAATATGGATGTGCGTGCGCCCCGATAGTAGGAACTTGCCGTCCCTTGAATGCTCGCCCTCGACGCGCTCATATGTGTGTGTGCATGTGTGTGAAAAGACGGGAGAAGAAAGGTTTGTTTGGTGTGCTTGCCTGTGTTTGCGACACGGCGCACCTCGCCCATTCACTCGCTCTCCCTCCCTCTCTCCTCTCTCTCTTCTCTCACTCTCTCTCTCTATCTCTCTCTCTCTCTCTCTCTCTCGGTTTCTCCCCCTCTCTCTCTCTCTCTCAGCTCTGTCGCGCGCGCGCGCACACACACGCACACACACATACACTCGCGCAAACACCCACTCTCGCACACACAAACAATTGTTAGGGAAAGCCCACCCGCAACCCCCATCATTAATCTAGGCTTTTTGTCGCCCCTGCTATATTCCACCTTCCTCCCATCCTCTTGCAGGCCAAGCGCTACTGTTCATTACCTGTTTCTTCTCTGTTTCCTCGTCGCCGTCACCTGTAAGCGCTGCCGCTCTAATCCCTCGTTCTGGTTCTCGAAACCGACTGCCTTGGCATAAATAGCTCAGCACGAAAATGCCCGTTGAGTTGCGCAAGCGCAAGGCGCCCCAGCCGCCGGCTCCTGCGCCAGCTCCCAAGAAGGCTTCCAAAGCCAGCAAGCCCGCCGCCAAAGCCGAACCTGCTGCCAAAAAAGAGGAAGAGCCTGCTCCGAAGAAGAAGGCTCCCGCTGCTCCTGCAGCTGACAAGAAGGTGGCCGTCGGCGATGCGATTGACCTTGATGGATTTGGTGGAACGATTGAGACCAACGACGGCGAGAAGACAACATTGAAGCAACTTGTTGAGGATAGCGAGAGTGGCGTCGTCTTGTTCACCTATCCCAAAGCTTCTACACCGGGGTGTAAGTTGCATCGGTTGACTTCGGAGAAGAAAATTAATTTATTTATTCCTTCGAGTTTTTATTTTTTTTTCCTCCTTCTTCCCCTCACACAGTCTGCGACTTCATCCTAATCAATCCTCGACAGGCACCAACCAGGCCTGTCTCTTCTGTGACTCCTACGAACCCCTCACGGCCGATGGCCTGGCCATCTACGGCCTGAGCACAGACTCACCCAAGGCAAACACCACCTTCAAGGAGAAGCAGAAGCTGCCGTACCCCTTGCTATGCGACCCAAAGGCCACTCTGATTGACGCCATTGGCCTCAAGAAGCAGCCCAAGGGAACTCAGCGCGGCGTGTTCGTTGTTGACAAGAAGGGCAAGGTGCTTGTCGCTGAGCCTGGCAGTCCCGCGGCCACCGTCGAGACTGTCAAGAAGCTCGTTGAGGAGCTCAAGGGATAGCTTAGACTCGCGGATGTGGTGCGGGTGTGGCTCGCCTTCCAAAAGACAAGGCCATGTTTGGGTATCAGTGAATCATGTTGGGGGCGCCTTTTGGCTGTTTGAATGATGCTTTGGAAAAAAAGAAAAAATAATGTACGTTTGGGCATGATAACTACTGGACATGATGGTTGGTACAGCAAGCGACTTACTTCAAGACTTCTGTGGATATCTGTATTAGGTTTAGAGAGCCATCCAGCTTTGGGCCTATCAATTTAAGGTGACGGGGCGTGCCGAGGACAGTGGGCGCCCGCCTCCCGTGCAACGCACGCATTGAGTGAGGAAATAAAACCCCCAGAAAAAAAAGAGTTCAGTGCTGGGCAACTACTGATAGCCTTGCGACCCATGTCCGGAACTTTCATCAAGCTACTTGAGCCTCAATTCGACGAGAAGAGAGTCAAAGAAGCGGCAAGAATTGAAGAGACCGGACGTGAAACTTGTTTCGCGACGGAAATATGCGCGTACCTTGGTTCGTTTCCACTGGAAGCTGCTACAACTGGTCGTGCGTGCGCTGTGCAGGGTAGTCGTCGGCAAAAGCCCGGCCAGTCAGGCCGCTGTCATCCACTGAAGGCGATCTCATTATGGAGCAGAATCCCCATCACTTGCCTGCCTTGTTCCCCAAGACTACAACCACATCTCCTGCACGGCCACGATGTCGACGCAGGCAGTAGTCAAGGCCGCCGGCGGCATTGTATCCATTGCCAAGGTACATCAATTTCTCGATCCATGAAACCCGTGGCCGTCTTCCAACCGAATGCGCTGCTCCGCACACGCCTGCGCGAACCCCAGCCATCCTCCTCCCCTCCTACTCGCCTCAGCGACGCTCCGTAGAACCCGAAGTCGCTAACGCAAACGTTTTTCTCTCTACTCAATCTAGAAACAAACGGTGCAGTCGAAAGGAATATGGGAACTCTTCCGGCGAGCCTTCGCCATTGATCCAAACCGATCCAACGGCGTCCCGTTGAACCCCTACTACCGAAACCCAGCTCCCGGGTCCAACGATCCCATGGCATTTGACGACCCGGTCACGGTCCCCGCGGGCGACATTGCGGATAACCCGTATTGGAAGCGCGACAACCGCCGACACTACCCGAAGCTGAGCGTCTTGAAGCAGGCCGAGTTGGCCAGCTTGCTGAGGCTCGGCAGCGCAGCCAGTCCCAAGGTCGACTTGATTGGCGAAGCGGGCGAGAAGCAGCTCGTCGCGGTGCAGCAGGAAGGCTCTGAGACGGGTCTGGCCAAATGCATCGAGACGGCACCTCCAGCCGACGTGGCCAAGGGTGTGTTTGTGGATGGGTTGCCGCCGCTACCTAGCGGTCAGAGTCTGGCCTCCGGCAGCTGGGACGTGCACAAGTACGAGCTCACCGAGGAGAAGACGTATCCTGAGGAGTAAGTTGCTCGTAGTGGAGGGATGCGGGTTTTGGACGGTTCATGCTAATCTGATCTAGGTACCCATGCCGGGTGTTTCAATAGGTGTGGTGACAAGGACTGTACATAGCCGGGGACGTAATAGAGAATAAATGGCTTCCTTTTTCCCTTGTCATCGATGGCTGAATAGTATGCAATGACGTGCGACAATGACGGCGTGAATGAATGATCAATATCCCACAGAACGCTTCCCACGAGATCATAAATCCCCTTCACCGTTCCCCCTCCGAACGCCGACGCTATGCTTGCTAAAGATGCTATACAAAGATTGAGCAGAGAAGCGTCATGATGCCATCTTCTCAATCACTTTTGCCTTTCCCTGCGCCCTCTTAAACCTGTCGTCGAAATCCTGCACCGCCTCATCTGTGTTTTCTGTCGACAATGTGTCCGGCTCCACCAGCGCGTACACCATCTTGACGTTCTTCTCCAACCTCACGTTGCGCGGCAGAAGCTCCGGCAGCGTGCACTTGCGCTCCGGTGCGGGCAGCCGATTCGCCCACACAATCGCCCGGCTGGCCAGGCGGCCGCTTTCGAGGAACTTTTCGAAGCCCTTTTGCATGCCGAACTGGCGACCCTCGATGCGCCCGGCCTTGTCGCCGTCTGTGACACCCTGCGCGTAGCCCTGCTGATAGAAGCGCTCTTCTAGATGGAGGATGTCGTCGAAGGGGTCCGGCGTGGACATTGTGCGCGGTTGGTGCTAAGATGCGAGGGGCGGGCGCTGTCAAGGATACAGAACGGCACAGGGCAGGCTTGACCTGCGACACGGGACGAATGCAGTAAATAGGGCAGGTTGGTGTCGGTTTCTTATAACTTTTCCAGAAGAGTAAATTTGGCGGAGCAGGACGGGTTGCAAAAGTCTCTGAAGGAGGAAACATGCAAATCGATTCGAGTCTAGTGCCGGGGATTGCCCCGCCTCTGAAGTCGAAATGAATGGCCAGGACTTATTAGTCAATTCGGGGGTCCCGGCCTTTTTTTTTTTTTTACTACCGTTAGATTTCGAGGAGGGGACCCCTCCATCGCGTGCACAGAGTCATCGGCCACGCAGCGCAGCGGCTGACTCAATACTCGGAATTCTGGTTGTTGGTCTCGTATCCTTCCTCCTTTCATTCTGCATGCCGCTGTGTCTGTCAAACTTCTATTGAGCTTCTACCAAACCGATCTTGTCTCCTTCTGCATCTTGACACCAGGCACAAGCGCTTGCGCGCATACTCCCACATTTTTCCGTCATCATGGCGGTGGACGAGCCGATTCTCCCCGTCAAGGGCAAGAGGAATACCCTCATCACCTCTGCCCTGCCCTACGTCAACAACGTGCCGCACCTGGGCAACGTAGTCGGCAGCGTGCTCAGCGCCGACGTTTACTCCCGCTTCAGCAAACTGCGCGACCGTCCGACGTTATACATCTGCGGCACGGATGAGTACGGGACCGCTACCGAGACCAAGGCGCTCGAAACCGGCCAGACGCCCCAGCAGCTCTGCGACGAATTCCACAAGAAGCACAAGGAGGTTTACGACTGGTTCGAGATTGGCTTCGACTACTTTGGGCGCACCACGACACAAAAGCAGACGGAAATCGTGCAGGACATCTTCTTGAAGCTCTACGACCACGGCTTCCTCGAGGAGCGAACCACGACACAGCCTTATTGCGAGAAGCACGACGGATACCTTGCTGATCGGTTCGTGGAGGGTACCTGCCCGAAATGCGGCTATGACGATGCCAGAGGTGACCAGTGCGACAAGTGCGGCGGGCTCTTGGATCCGTTTGAGCTGATCAAACCGCGTTGCAAGATTGACGGCGCGCAGCCTGTGCCCCGCGACACCAAGCACATTTTTCTCAAGCTCAACGAGCTTCAGCCAGACATTGAAAAGTGGTTTGAAGAAGCGCACAAGAAATACGGCTGGCCGCAAAACGGCGTCAGCATCACCAAGTCCTGGCTCGTCAAGGGTCTCGAGGGGCGGAGCATCACCCGGGACCTGAAATGGGGTGTGCCCATCCCGCTGCCCGGCTACGAGAAGAAGGTCATTTACGTGTGGTTCGACGCTTGCATCGGATATCCCTCCATCACCGCAAACTACACAGACAAGTGGGAGCAATGGTGGAAGAACCCCGACGAGGTCACTCTCTACCAGTTCATGGGCAAGGACAACGTGCCCTTCCACACTGTTATTTTTCCTGGATCCGAAATTGGGACTAGACAGAGATGGACCATGCTTAATCACCTGTCCACCACAGAGTACCTGAATTACGAAAACGGGAAGTTCTCAAAGTCTCGCGGAGTCGGCGTCTTTGGAAATCAAGTCAAGGAAATCGGCATCTCGCCGTCAGTGTGGAGGTACTATTTGTTGTCGAGTCGACCCGAGACTGGCGACACGCAATTTGAATGGCAGGCTTTCGTCTGGTCCAACAACAGCGAGCTGCTGGCCAACTTTGGCAACTTTGTCAACCGCGTCGTCAAGTTTGTCAATGCCAAGTGCGAAGGGACGATCCCAGCCTTCTCCGCCTCCTTTACCGACGAGACCTTTGACTTTCCCAAATGGATCGCCGGTGTGAACAGTCTGCTCGCCGAGTACGTGGACGAAATGGAAAAGGTGCACATTCGTGCGGGGATCAAGAAGGTCATGGAAATCAGCGCCGAGGGCAATTTGCTGCTCCAGTCCAGGCTGGACAACACCAACCTTGCCGCGCACCCAGAGAGAACCCAGGCCGTGATTGGCCTGGCTCTGAACCTCTGCCGCCTTCTGGCATCCATTGCCTCCCCATACATGCCGTCCACGGCAGAGTCCATCTGCAAACAGCTCAACACGACTCTCGGCTCCATCCCTGACGTGTGGGACCCAGAGGTGCTGAAGCCAGGCCACAAAATCGGAAAAGCGGCCTATCTCTTCACACGCATCGACGACAAAAAGGTCAATGAGTGGAAGGCGCAGTTCGGCGGCAGCGCCGAGACGCGAGCGGCTGAAGAGGCGGCAAAGAGGAAGAAGCAGGAGGACAAGGAGCGAAAGAAGGCAGCCAAAGCGGCCAAGGCGGCTCAGGCAGCGGCCCAGTCGGGGTCGAAAGAGCCAACAAAACCGGCGGCGGCGGCGGCAGCAGCAGCAGCAGCAGCATCAGCCGGGACAACTGTCGACGAACAAATCGCCGCTGTTGTGGACGGCATCACGGGAAGCACGGACAAGAAGGTAGACGGGGCACCTGCGGCGGGAGGCACGAAAGACCTGCCCATACGGGTCAAGCCAGAGACGCAGTGAGGAAGAGTGTTTTGCATTGGAATTTCACGGCGAAGGTGTGGCTTTGAAAGAGACATGAGTTGAGAGAATTGGCGGCGACGCGGGACATGGTTGATGTCAGGGGCGCTACTCGCTGCTTCTTGGGGAGTTGTAGACGGAGCATTGCAAGACAGGTCATGATGATGATGATTTAGGGATGCAGCTTAGAAGACGGAATCAGAAGTTGGGAGCACGCTCCTTTGTCCAAGGAGACGCAGAGAAAAGAACAAAGTGACACATGTGTCGAAATACATGTTCAGAGCCGAACGTTGTCTACGTTTTTTTTTTTTTTTTTTTTTTGTTTCTGAGATAACTTTGGAGGGGCAGGATTTGCTGACCCTGCCGACGTCGATTCCACCCTCCCGCGCATTAGCTCGGCCGACACAGTTCCACAACTACGTCGTCTTCTTTTTCTGATCCATCCTTGAATTCCCGCCTCCGCGTTTCTCCTTTCGCCGGCCGAGCTTTTGGACTTTTTCGCCTCGAAAACGTTTCTACTCTGCGTCCTCTTTTTCCTGCATTCAAGGGAGGAAAGGTTATCGAGAGAGTGTTTGTGGAGGGAGACAAAGAGAGACAAGAGGGCGCAGGGCGCATCGTTCGTTGTTGGCCCGCCATGGACATCCGCGTCCTTACCTGCGCCGACCTCCCGCTCATCCAGCACGCCAACCTCGAGAACCTGCCCGAAAACTACTTCCTCAAGTACTATCTGTACCATGCGCTGTCGTGGCCGCAGCTCAGCTACGTGGCCGTCGACGCGTCGCGGCCGAAGCGAGGGCCCTACGACTACCCCAAGATTGTGGGCTACGTCCTCGCTAAGATGGAGGAGGAACCGACCGACGGAGTGCCGCATGGACACATCACGAGCCTGAGCGTGATGCGCACGCACAGACGGCTGGGCATCGCGGAGAAGTTGATGAGACAAAGCCGTGAGTATCTCTGTTTCTCCCCCCACCACCACCACCACCACCAGCAACCCCTTCTTCCCCTTTGCTGCCCTTCTGCCCTTCTGCCCTCTCTCTCCGTCTGTCTTCTTGAGCGAGGTGAGGCCAGCCCCCGGCAGCGCCACCGGAGGCACATCCGCCGAGCCAGCATGATCGCGCCGTTGCCTGCCGTCGGTCGGTGGCACTTCTTTCCCTCGCTTTCCACGACGCTACCTACCTGTCCATCACTCGTGCATATGTCAAGAGATGTCCAGCCTGTCCCATCACTCGTGCAAACGTGAAGAGATGTCCAGCCACTAACCTTGTCCTGTCCACGGTGAAAAGAATTGGCAATGGTCGAAACCTTTCAAGCAAAATACGTTTCCCTGCACGTGCGTGTGTCCAACGTGGCCGCCCGCCATCTGTACCAAGACACGCTGGGCTTCAAGAACGAAAAGACGGAGGCGAAATACTACGCCGACGGCGAAGACGCCTACTGCATGCGTCTCGATCTCGACGTCATCAGGAAGCAGATCGATGAGCGGACGGCAGCAGCAGCAGCGGCAGGCGCCGATACCAACGGGGTCGACGAGGGCGATGCCGTGGGAGAAGTCGGGCGAGATCCGGACGCCGACACCACTCAGAATGGCGTTGGCAAAAAGGTCAAGGTTGCTGTAGGCAGGACACTGGGCGTCGGTGCCTTGGTGGAAAAGGACGAGAGCAGGCATTGAGAACTGCGCCGGAAAAAAGAGGGAGAGAAAAAAAGGACGTACGGCAGCGAGTCAGATGTTGATGATCCCAACTCTGGTGTGTTTACGACTTGACTGGGCTAGCTCGCGGTCGGTGCATGCGGGATGAGCGCATCCATCTGGAGCATTGATTGTACATATCGTGTCTTGTGGCATGAATCGCAGCGAGAGACTTGGCATTCGATAGAACTTGGGAGGGATGGCGGAGAGGCCACGGACAGACTCGACTGACAGACAGTCTGTGCCTGCACGCGCCCGCCGGGACAAAGAAGAGGCGGGAGGATTCGATCCGGATGGTAAGGCTGATGCTTGTTCGCTCGATGCTGCCGCATGCGAGGCGAGCGTCGCACTTGGCAGTCTTTGTCGCGGCTTTTGTACTAGTACCAATACGCAGATTATGAGAGGCATGTATGTACCTTCATTACTCCACTCATGAGTTTCCTTCCAAGTTAGAAGCACTGCCAAAATTGTCTCTTTGAGATATCGCTACTGTAAATACGTGACGTGACATGAGAATAGTCAAAGACTTCCCTTTCCCTTTCCCTTTCCCTTTCCCCCTCCCGCACCTTGGGGGCCCCCTTCTATTAATGCCCTGCCTTTTCATGAGTAACCTGCTCGTCATGAACACCCTGCCTCGTCATTGATATCCTGCCTCGTGGGACGCGAGCTCTCTCGCGTACGCCTCGTCGGCCTCCATCCTCAACTTGTTCATGGTGTCGGTGAGAGCCCTGGTCGCCTTTTCCAGTCCCGTCCTCTCCTGGGCGACTCTCGCGCCGGCCATCTGCGCCGTCACGTGCTCGAGCTGCTGCTCAATCTGCTCTGCGGTCTTGTACTTGGCGGCCGATGCGGCGCCGGGCGCGGGCACCGGTGGTGGCGGCGCACCCGTCGCCTCCTCACGGGCCCTGGCCTTGTCTTCGGGCCAAGCACCCGGTGCGTCGCGCGGGTCGCCGCTGCCGCCGCCGCCGCCAAAGCCAAAGCCAAAGCCTCGCCACGGTCGTATGTCGTTTCTAAATGTGGTGCCGACACACACAGGCCCGCTGTACGCGAAGGAGCATCTGCCGCTCCCGGAGCCGGGGCTAAAAGGAACATTCACTCGAGGTCGCCACGAAAAAGGTGGTATCGTGGGCGAAGACTGCGGAGGAGCAAGAGGAGGAGCAGTGTGGTGGTGCGGCACTGCTGGCACAGGGGCATGCACGCCGAAAGGAGCGTGCAAGCCAGCGGGTGCTCCGCGACAGCCTCGCTGATTCTCGTTGCGTGGACCCCGCTGTGTCTGGTGCCTCTGGCGCCTCTGCTCCTTTCCAAGCCGTCTGCGCAGTCGCCGCTGTCGCTTCTCCGCTTTGCGCGCTCTCCTCTGCGCCTTCTTCATCGATCTGCACTCGGACCGAAGGGCCCTGATCTGAGCCTTCAGAGCCGTCCGATCGAGGTTCGGGCTGGCTGGTGTGCTGCTCGTCTGTGCAGGAGCTGCCTCGGCCGCTCTCAGCTCCCTCTGGAGCGCCTCGACATCGGCTCTGGTGCGGATTTGATGCGGATTCGACGTCCAGTCTTGCAGCCTTGCAGCGTAGAGGGGCAGCTGGTGGTCCTTGACGTCGTCGTAGTCTGGTAGCGAGCCCATGGACGATTCGGAGCTGCTCGAGGAAACTGACGATTCGGATGACACGGATGACGCTCGCTGATGTCTCTCATCACGGTGAGCCTCGCCCCGTCTGCCCCGCTCTTCGGAGCCACGAGCCTGAGTTTGGTGCCAGCTCCGCCGGGTGTGGTGAGATCGGCTCCGGGGCCGGTCGTGCCCATCAGGGGACCGGCCGCGTTGACTCCAGGGCCAGCCCGACGGGGCTTCACCGCCAAATGGCCATGATGGACGGCCTGGATGGGGCGATGGGCCTTGCGAGGGATGATGGGAGCCGGCGCCGCTGCTTGGTCCAGAGCGAGTATCGTCGGGCGATTCGGCTGGACCTGTGTTGCGACTGATGGATATGCCATCCCTGTCCATGACCAGACCTTTTATTTTTATCCCCTTGCTGTCCAGAACGATGGAATCTCCAAAGCGAATGCCATTTCTGTCCATGATGAGCCGGCCGAGTGTTGCCGGTGCTCTAGGCTGCTGTTCGCGTGCTCCCTGTTGTCGTTGCCGAGCATCAGCGTCGTCGATGTGGCTGGGGAAGCCGCCGGGCATGTTGAGATTGGCCTCTGGCTCAAGCTTCACCCTGATAGCCCGGGGTGAAAAGAAGCCATCGTTCCACTGCTGGACAGTCGTCTCGACCATGCGCCGGCTCCTGGTCGAGTTTCCCTGGCCATCCCGCACATGGCCCAGCTGAGCCTCAGCTTGTGACCGCAAACCGACGGAAACACCACTATCGCTTTGACCCTCCTCTCTCAGCTTTCTTTCGATGACGGCCTCATTGCCCCTCGTGGTATGGTCTGGCAACAGGAAATTGACAAACGTTGCCCAGTCCTGGGCATTGACATCCCTGGCAGCCCAGCAATCGCGATACGGAAAATCATCAGGCAGAGACGTCTGTTCAACTTTGATATTGACGACAAGACTGTCCCGGGGGGAGGTTGCTGCCGACGCGGGGGGCGGCCGAGTCTCAAAGTACTGCGCCGCTCCTGCAGTTGGCGGCTCTTGGAGCGGAAACTGTGCATTGGAGCTGGTGCGCGGAGTCTCGGGCGGCGTGAGAATGTCGCCGCCCGTGGATGAAGAAGACACTCTCGAAGCGGCGTCGTCCTGGCTGGCGTGGAACGGATCTGGGGACCGAGGCCCACCGCCCGAATTGGAGTAGATGTCGGTCTCCGAGTAGGGCGGCGGGGGCACCTCGTCGCCTTGGACGCGCAGGTTGTCCGAGTCCCGGATCATGGCTGGCTGAGGGCCCTCGGATGGTGGGGATGGGGAGGCTGGATGAGTCATGAGAGGGAAGAGATGAAAGAAAGCTGATGACGGCAGCTTCGTGGTTCAAGTAGTGTTGCTCGATTGTCAGATAAGCTCACCATCTGCTGTGCACGTGTATGGCGGGGCCGAGGCCTGGGTTGGGTGCAGCCGTCAGACAGACGGAAATTCGGAGCTGATGGGAGATCGACAGGCTCGGCAGAGTTGTACGGCTTTGCTCGGGCACCCGGCAGGCGGAAGGGCAGTTGCTCTCTCAAGGCAGGGAGGGCAGTCTCAAGTCAATGGTCCGTTCGATATAATTCCAAGGGTCTTGTAAACGACAGAAAAGAGCCGGAATAGAAATGGAACGAACAGAGAGGAAAACATGGTTGGGCGGACAGGAGGAGCAACGGCAGTGTGCCGGAGCGGATGGCGACGTGAGGCACCGGCCAGTCCTTTGCCCCCGTGACTCCGTCGCACACAGGCCGCGAGCCACTCCGTGGCGCAAGATGACTGCATGAGGTGAATCAAGACGAAACGGAACTCGTCGCCTCGCAAGGCCTCACTGCCCCTTTCCATTCAGTCATTCGCACTCGCTGTCGCACACGCTTCAATCATTCGCACTCGCTCGCGCACACGCTACTGCAGGGCTGACCCCACTCAGCCGTTACTGGCTGGTCTCGCCGAGTGGCAGATCCTGATGCCTAGAGTCACTGACGCGGCCGCTAGCCTAGACCCCTGCAATCGCTGGGACCGGCCCCTCCCCCCCCCACACCTAGATCTCCAAGCGAGCGGCCGGCCTCCGTGAAGCTTCGTCATGGGAGCTTGCGACGCCCTCCACGAGCCACGAAACGAGTAGCAAAATCTTCGGGGGAATTCCTCATGATTTGCCACTAGGCCGTCCTGTCGACGTGAAAGTCGTTATCCTCCTGCTTATAGTGCTCCTGGATCAAACTCGCAAGCTGGTCTCTCGAATGCGTGCCTCTGCCAACAGAAACATCGTCAGCAATCGTCGTGCTGACCGAGCAGGCAGCTCACGTTGTTGTGAAGGGAAGGGGAGAAAGACACCTACAAATTTGTTATGTACATCTCGATGCACTCGGCCGGGACGACCTCCGTCACGACATGTTGAACCACCACGTCCCTCACCATGTGCGCATCCGCATAGCTCACCACGTCTGCAGCGGCCCCCCACTCTACGAGAGCGGTCCCGCGAGGGGGTTTGACAGGACTCAGCTTGTAGACACCTGCTAAGACCAGTACAGGAGTACCGTGCTCCTTGGCGGCCCTGGCAATTGCAGCAGCTCCTGCGTCCACAACGGCATTGCCGCTGGCAACGACGGCCCTGGCGCCCAGGATTGCCTTGTTGACTCTTGCCATGTAAGCCATCAGGCCACAATTCATGACATTGATCACGGTGCTCCCCATGGCGGTCAGCCTGGTGCGAAGGCCTTGATATTGGACGTCTTCTCCTGGCTTTCGTGGAGGCTTCGTCGCGATCAAAACCGTGAAGTTGCGCTTCGACGCCGCTCGTAGAAGAAACTTCTCCACAGTCGGAGTCGGCTGATGAACCAGAACGAAGTCGCCTGGATGGACCTGCACATCGGCGATGGCTGCAATCCGGTCATCGACCTGACTGATCTCGTCCTTGATTTCCTCGATCCCGTCGATGATTTCTGAACGTAGAGCATGCACTTGACTGCTGACTTGGTTCGTGACGCGCGCAGGGGTCGAAGTGCCTGAAGTACGGGGCGGCGAGGGAAAAGCCTCCCCTTTCGAGCTCGACGATGCGGATAGGAGGTGAGACATGGACTTGGGAACGTTGACTGTGCTGTACGACGTCAGAGGCCCAGGTCTTGGCGGGGGCGCCGCGAAACTAGAATCACCGCCTGCCGGATCTTGTCTTGTGGCTGTAGACGGGAGAGATCGGTGGAGGAAGGCGGAACCCGTGCCGTCGATGGGCGTCAGTGCCGCCTCGCTCTGCGTCTCGCTGGATGCTTCGTTCCTATCTTCAGCTGCTTCGTCCCGGATCAAAGAAAGGACTCGGCGCACAATATTTCCGATGACGAGCTCTTTGGGTTGCGCCTTGGCGAGTTGGCGGCCGACTTGGGCCACATTGTCGAGGAGGCCATCCACATCATGCCATTTGGACCGGGCAACAACCTGCAGGAGAACGTGTGCCGTGGCGACCGCACAAGGCTCGGGGCCCCTTATCTGACGCCGTTTGAGAAGACTGGTTGCGTTCAGTGAGCGTCCATGCTTGCCTCAGAAGCAATCCCGATTCTGGCAGATGACTCACGAGATGAGGGACTCGACAGCCCATTCTAGTGGACGTCCCCGGAGCGATTTAAGGTATTTGTCAAGATCCGGGGCGAAGCCCGCGGCAACTGACGGCATGAAGGGCGAGTCACCCTTGCATCCAGCCTTTGGCAGTGGCGAGACCTTTTTTTTTTCCCAGCTTGCAGGTCGTGACGCGATCCGGTGCGTGCTTGGCGGGTTTTCGAAGCTTCAGGCTCGGATGCAATCTAGGGGGCTAGCGAATGTGTCACAACCCACGTGCGCGCGGCAGGAGGAAACAAGTCCATGGTCTAGCTAACGACTCTACAAAGGAAAGCTCACCTTTACAGATGAATGAATTGGACGTACGCATGCGGTGCTAATGATAAGTCATTGGCCTAGAAACCTACCGCGCGGTTAGTGTGATGAGCGCCTGAGGCAAACTGATCATTTTCTTGGATCTCGGTTGGGAGCTTACCCAAGAGACAGGTCGCGGCTTGGCGCTTGCCGTGGTAGTCGCCCAGAGAACCATATCGATAGCAGACTTAGATTGACGATAGGATCGATTGCGCTCCAGGTTTCGTCCACGCTAGCTTATATTAATTTGTCTCGCAGATGTTGACTTGCCGAAGAGTTGGCATATGTGACCACGCGAGTTGTAGAACATTCGGGCGATTGGTCGGTGCTCATGTAGCTTCGTACTATCCACCACCCTTTGCGAGCATCGCGTGCTACAGCAGACCAAGATGATCCAGCTTGAACAAAAGTTGCCTGAAGGGTTCCCAACTTGGCAAATCTGTGATTCTACACTCTCTATATTCGCAATTTTCAAATGAAGAACGTTTCTATATCGACGAAGCAAATCGGGTTGAGCAGTGACACTTGACGGATTCGCTTCTTGGTCCCTGCTGGCTGAACCCCGATGCATTGTAGAGAAATGGGCTGCTGCCAAGGCCCGTTCTGAGGCTGAGTTGGCCTGTGCCGGTACAAGCCCTTTTCTGGTTTCTTCGCACCGCACACAAATCCACACGTCGGACTTCTATTCAGACTGCCCTCTTTGGCAAGACGACCTCAACGTCATCAAATTCGCTGAAGTACAGCGTTCACCAGCGACAGTTCATCAAGAAGACTCGTGAAAGGCGAACTAAGCTTACACATAAATCCTCTCCTAACCATACATTACTATCCGCACCTTACACTAGAGATCTGACGGTATTGCCATTGAGGGTTGTTGCGCTTGGCCATGGATCCAGCTGCCCCAGCCTGCACGACGGATGAGCGAGACATCCTTGACGATATAGAGTGCTGAATGCATGGTCATATGAAGGAACTTATCACGCTACCAGGTAGGTCTGTTCACCAAGACGAATATTCGGAGATCCAGAGAGCGGGGAAAGTTGTTGGACGCTGTACACTGCCCGCCACAGGTCCATCACCCACCAACTTCCTACAATGGTTTTCCGATTATGTATCGCGAGAGTTTGAGGGCGCTCAAGGCTCGTGGCATCTATCTTGTAGTAAGTCAACGACTCAGCTCGAAAATCTCGGCATCGGTACACGTCTCCTCCTGGCCATGCCCATTTCACCGGCCAACGGGCAAACGAAACGGAATCATGTTCAAGTCATTGGCCAATTTTACGATCACAAATGTGTTAACTATAGGTATGGACTGCTGCGTCTGTGTCGGTCTGCACGACTGGTCTTCGCCAGCCAGCCCACGCGCCTCTTCTTACACGGCTTCTACATACGGGGCTCACTGATTAAACTCTGCATGTTTGATTGATCTAGACTGTACTATAGCGACCTATTAGACAAGAGGAAAACTTTGTCTAATTTCTCCCCATTATTCTCAGCTACCAGCGCATGACGGGCAAAGACCTAGGAACATCACGCATTTTCAAGAAGGGCAAGGCCGGTGGCCACATTGCCCATAGTGCAGCCACATCCTCTTTCGGAAATCCTCATCTCGAAAGCGAGCCAATTGCCGCTACCGAAGACCTCGTGGGCACCGGGACTGCTTGCTATCGAGCCAGAATGCCCGATTCGGATCAATGGACTTTCGTCGTGAAGTTCAAATGGCGTTGGGCCAGAGAGCGTCCAGGACCACACACCTACCGTCATGACCTGGGATCTTTCCTCTACGTCTTCCTCTGGACAGTCATAACGAACCACGCAGAGAGTCCACCGGAGACAAGCAAGCTTCGACAGCGGAGCAAGGGTGACTGGGACGACTTGGCGGTACGCAAATCTCTTGACATGGATGAAATTGGCTTTCAGAGTATATTACCGGAATTCGACCCTGAACTTCGCTCTCTCAAGCCTCACGCCGAAAGTCTCCGCAAGATCCTATTCCCACTTCGGGCCGGAGCGACTTGGATCGGCACGGACAGCTCGCCCGCTGTTGACGATCTCTACGATGGAATGATCTATGCCTTTGAATCGGCAGTTACTTCTGCGGCTGGGAAGTAGACATGCATGACGGGGACCAAGTATTCTGTGCGGCTTCTGAGCGCCCAAAAGAGGAAAGGCCAAGGTTCATTGATGATGCCGTCCTAGTCAGAAGTCCCAGGAAGCTGCAGCGTGCGGAAAGTATTGCACGGGCGAAGTCAGATCGGTATTGTTTTGCTGAAGCTTCGAGGTGCTCGGCAGAACCTTGACGAAAATTCATCATGCTCCATGGCCCCGTCCTGTTTCAGACGATCGTCAACGAAGGAGAAGAGTCGTCGCACGTTGTTGCAACCTGCAGGTCTGGAGCGTGTCTTCTCATTAATAGATGGCATGTTGTCGCAACATAGATGAACCGCAACATAGATGAACCGCAACATAGATACCCAATACGATCCGTCCTCGAGAATCAAAATTCCCCTCTGGCCTAGCGGCGTATGTGTTGTGGCACATATGCTGACCCTACACTGAGCTTCGCTCGTCAGCGGTATGATGGGAGCTGGGCCGTCGTATTTTCTATGCCGAAGCTGGCACATTCTGGATTGATTCCATTTAGGTGAATATGACCCATCAAGGACAAGAGGGGGTTCAAGAAGATGGCGAGGAGTGCGAGCACACGGCGATGTTATGCTTCAGGTTCAAGTCTGTCTGCTCTCCATCTGTGGATGCGGTTTCCCTCATGTCACGTGCAGCTTTGGACCTGTTGCGTATTTTACAAGATTGATTTGTGCCATAATTCTCCATGAGATGTTACAAGATGAACAAGTCCGAATACCCAATCAGGTAGCTTTGGGCATATGATCAGGTGTAGAGCGAGCCTGGGCAGAAGCGGCAGCACTGGCGCTAGAACCCTTTCGGCCGAAAAGGGCTGGCTCCAGCGGACAACCCAGCAGGCCCGTATCTGCAGAGTCGACCCATGCTGCCGAGCCGCGCTTCTCAACACCCCTCAAACCTTGCTCCTCAACATCCAGACCGTTTTGCACATGGCATTTGCGTCGCAAGGCTGACCCTCGACCTCCGATCTGCATTCCTTCGCCGCCGAGCCGGCCTCTGCCGCAGCCTTCTCACAGGGTTCGCTATTGAATCTTCACATTCTTTTGGCCTTTCTGACGATTGACCGCATGGCATGCCAGAAGCGACTGCTGGGTTGACATCATACCTTCGTTCGTCTTCGTCGTTCCCCCCCTCCCCTGCCCTCAAGGGGACATTCGCGACGAGCCGACGCGCCACCTGCTCCTCTGACAAAATCTACACATCCCCCCCGCCCCTTAGTTGTTGCCTTGCCATAACTCGTGCGTTATACCTCAACCCCTTGCTCGGTCAGGCGTCGGTAGCCTCATGGCTGGCTGGAGGCCTTCAGGATGAATTCTATCAACATCATTACCTCTCGCGTCTCGCCATCCTCGAGTCCCACTACCTCCCGCTCCAACAGCCTCGGCAACATCAGCGCATCTCTCATCTCAGACGAAAAACCGGTCGCAGCAGATAATGGAAGGCACGGCCACAATGGACAGTCATTGCAAAGCAGTGATCCGGGCGAAGCGCAACAACCTGACGAGAAGACGAACCTATCCGCTGAACAGGACACGCCGCCGGCCGAGGGCAGCAAGGACGGAAACAAGCGGAGTCGCTGGTGGCATGCGATGCCGCGAAGAGTCGTGTCCGGCCTCATCAGCTCTATCCGATGGTTCCTGGCCACCTTGGCATCCCCCGGAGTCTACCTGATGGCCTGCTTTTATAATGAAGAAGGCATGTTTGCCCCATTGACGCAAGTCAAGAAGCTTTTTGGGTTTCGAGAAGGGGCTGGAGCTCGGGGCTTGAGATCACGCAAAAACAGCAGTAAATTGGCATCTGCAGCCAGCTCGCAGTTGTCTGGGTACCGTCGCATCGCGCCTCGTGCGTCGTCGTCGTCCGGATCATCAACGTCAGGTCAATCTTCAGAATCGGAGGGCGAGGCCTCTAAGTCCTGGGCAAGCCGACAGGGACCCTGGAAGTCGCTGAACCCGGCAGACGAACTCAGTTCGGCGCGGAAATCAATACGTATCAAGCACAACAATGACGACGCCCTGCGACAACGGAAGCAGCATCGCCGCGCACGATCTGCCGCGGAGGGAATCAAAGCCAGCGAACAAGATCTCTCGGCCCAGCTCAAGTCACCAACCTCCCCAATCGCTGCTCTGACGAAATATCCAAAGACACCCGCACCACCACGACCGCTGATTCCTCGGCGCCAGCCATCGTACCTCAAGCTCGATGCCTCTGCAAAGCACCAGAAAACGCTGATACTGGATCTCGACGAGACACTGATCCACAGCATGTCCAAGGGCGGCCGAAGCAGCGGCCACATGGTCGAAGTTCGACTCAACACAGCGTCACTGGGCATGGGGAATGCGGCGGGCGGTGCCGCGCAACATCCTATTCTCTACTGGGTCAATAAGCGGCCCTACTGCGATGAGTTCCTGCGACGCATCGGCAAATGGTTTAATCTTGTCATTTTCACAGCCTCGGTGCAGGAGTATGCTGATCCCGTCATTGACTGGCTCGAGGCGGAGCGAAAATACTTCTCCGCCAGATACTACCGCCAACACTGTACCTATCGCCAGGGCGCTTATATCAAGGACCTCAGTTCGGTGGAGCCAGACTTGAGCAAAGTCATGATTCTGGACAACAGCCCTTTGAGCTACCTCTTTCACGAGGGCAAGTTCTACTCTCGCTTGTTGACTGCCTGTCGATGTTGTGAAACTGACCGCTCAACCTAGATAATGCAATCCCCATTCAGGGCTGGATTAACGACCCAACGGACAACGATCTCATGCATCTAATTCCGCTGCTGGAAGGTTTGCAATATGTCCACGACGTGCGAGCGCTTTTGGCGCTTCGGGGAGGAGAAGACGGACAGCATATGGGTTAACCTAACGGCGTAATATTTTTTTGGGCGTTTGATTCTATGTGATGAAAGCAGCGTTTTTGTTAGTGCAGACGTTCGGAGCACACGTCGATGATACGACCCTTGTTGCAATTCAGATGAGATCTTCCTGGTCTGGGCGTCGGCAGATGATCCCTCTGATCGCATCATGCAGATAGAAATGAGTTTGAAGCGGGTGCGGATTGAATTCATCTTTACCAATCTTGGCAGAGATGTGTGGCATAGCACCTTACATCGTATGGCCGCTGCAATCAGCGTAGCTGAAGAGGCAATCTGAAGTATTTCTTCGCATTTGAACATACAGCCCTCGCACGGCTTTGCCTCGCTTCAAACCACGAAAGAGATGCATGTAATGTGCGCGCGCAGTTGAAGTGCGAGCCGCAGATGATCGGTCAATTCTTGCGGAGAACAAGCGCGTTGCTGGATCTGACGTTGGCACGGCAGCACAGCTTCCTTCAAAGCCGGGTAGCGTCACCCTATTCGATCCGGGCAGTGGTCTTTGTGTGGTTTGGGCAACGACGTCTACCAATCGGAGCATCGATAAGCTTAACGTGGCCAGCTGACCTGAAGCCCTGCCTCCTTCCCTGGAGCACGACCGACAGAACGAGGGGCGGCTGAGAGCTCCTAGCGGCTCGCTCAGCGGTGCATGCTGGTGCAGAAAGCGGAACGGAAGATCGGGCGACCTGGCGATTGCGTACATGTGGGGGGGGAGAAGCTTAGCTCCGGATTCGACGAAGCTGGCAGAGCTAGTTTAAAGCTTCAGTTCAATTGCACCCGCCGGAAGAGCGCATGGCCTTTGGCATGGAGGTAGAGGCGGCCCTTCTTGATCTAGCCCTGCTGCATTTTAGTGGTGGAGGTGAGTTTTGATAGAAATCGGGAACGTCGTATCGATATTTTGTCTGAACGAAAAGCAAGCAAGCAAGCAAGCAAGCAAGCAATGTCAGAGACTACTCTTGAGCCGCGGCCCACGATGGGCGAGCGAGAGGGAGGAAGGGCTGGACCTGGCCCGGTGACGTGCTGCCCAAAAAAAAAAAAAGCAGGCTAGCGTTTCTTGTCTCAGCGCAATCCCGGTTTTCCTACGTCCCTACTTAGTACGGAGCCCTCTGTTTGATTATGGCACTCGGTGCCGAGCATTATGTGTACTTAAAGTAAGTAACTATGGCGTGCCTGAAAACGGTTTCTGGAGCCTTTTCTCACCCCACTTCACGATGCTGCTGCCGCCGCTGGACGTTTCGCCCGTCGCAGGCACGATTGCCTTGTTTCCGTGCTGCTGCCCACAAAAACCCAACCCCCACCGCAAGTCAGACCATGGAGTGAATGAAAAAGAGAGAGAGACAGAGACAGAGAAAATGAGGAAGGGAGTCGACAGCGAGGCCGTTGGTCCTGATGCAGATTGTTCCACCAGCTCAGTGTCTCTGGGAGCGATACAAGCTTTCCTTTCTCTATTCTTTTCCTTTTCGTGGACTGCAGCAGCTTCACCCGGAAAAAGTGCAGTAGTGCAGTAATTACGGAGTACGTACGTACAGCACCTTGCTTTTACTTTCTCCACTGTTCCCGATCCATCCATCCATCCACCCAGCACCACACCTCCACCCCCGGCACAAGTGGTGACATCATCTGCCTGTGACGTCCTGACTTTCAAGCCACACACAGACAGAGGGCCACGAGCCCGATCCAATCGAGAGCGACAGAGTACGTACTGCACCGTAGCCTTTTCGCTCAAGTAACCAAACATGCGGAGGACAGGGGTAGAGGGGAAGGGGTAAGGCGCTCTTGCACCTGTTTCCTGGCCCTTTAGAAGGGAGAGGGGGTGAAGGGGAAAAAGCATGACTTCGTGAAAGCTCGGCCCATTCATTCGTCGAAACCTACCCCCCCTCCCCTTCTCCCATCCCCCCCAAATCACCTCCTCGAGCAACTTTCTCTCTCTTTCCATCACCAAACGAGATTTCAAAAGTCTACAGAAAACACCGCAAAGCCTCATCATGTCTCTGCACTGTAAGTATAATCATGGCCAGCGTGCCTATTGCTCGGCACTTTTTGCCTCTTCGTCTCTCTCTCTCTCTGCCTTTCTGGCTTTGCGCTCGCACAATATGGCTGGCTTGGCTGGCTCGAGTGAGCGATGACGGCGACGCTGTCACCGTCGCGCAAAATTCGAAAACGACGCCCGGGCCAAGCCATCATCTCTCGAGGGAGAAAAACTTTGCTGACTCGAGATACTTTTTTTTGCTCCTCATGCGCAGATCTTCCTCCCGTGAAGCCCTCGGCCATTGCCCTTGGCACCTTCTTCAACCACGGCGTTGAGCTGGCTGTCCTGGGCCCCGTCTTTGGCCAGACCTACCAGCGCGCCAAGCAGGCCAACACCAAGGAGGAGTTTGTCCGGTCCAAGGAGGCCAGCGGCGCTGCCATCGCCTGGGGCACCTCGTTCGTCGGATCGGCCCTGCAGAGTTATGGCGTCGGTGCGTTGATCAATGCGACGGGTACTCTGAGCTACAAGGGCGCCGCGTACCTCGGCGGACTCATCTTTGCTGCTACTGCTGCCCCCGGTGTAAGTACTCTGAATTGCATCATTGCCCTTGCAGCTGTGGCCCCATTTCCCGGGGAGACGGAAGAAGTTATTCAACTTGACTGACGCCGTGCCAATAGTACCTGTCCCAAATTTTCAGTGAGAAGCGTCCCATCGACACCGTTGGAGTCAGCGTGGCCGCCAAGCTCGTCGAGACCATTGGATTATCGCTGTTCCTGACTTGGTGGGGAACCCGCACCAACCCCTTTGACTAAGGCATCTCGCGGATGATTGGTACTGTTGCGTGAATGATGTTTGATGACATCTGGTCCATAGTCCACTCCACTGGAAGTTGAGTCACATGCTACATTAGTAATATCCATTGTATTTTGATGGCCTCATCAACGCTGCGTGTGAATCCGTCAAGAGACTTCACGAGGAGATGTGACATGCGCTATAAGGCTGCATTGAGCGTGAAACTTCTACGGCTATGTCGTCACGGTGCGATGCAATCCAGTACATGCGCGGATCGCGAGAGGCAAACACTGTGTGAAAACTCCAAACCTTGGATTTTGATTATGCATTTAAGTCAAATCCGAACGCCGTCAGAACCCAAGCGACCTGCTAGCCGCTTCCCCATGAACTTGGGCAGGGCGATTCATCGTACCGCCAGAAACGGAGTTGGCCTCTCCGATCCGATCAACCCAGCCTGCAACCCTTTCCAACGCTCGTGCCGAGACATGAAGATGTGGAATGGAAAACCAAACTGGCCCTCCACCCTGCAATCCTTTCCAACGCTCGTGCCGAGACATGAAGATGTAGAATGGAAAACCAAGCTGGCCCTCCACCTGCCTCCTCTCCTCGTCCCTTGCGATACAGTTTCGACGCGCACCTGGCTCCTTTTCTCAGGCCGTAGACTCCCCTTTAGTCCAAAAGGACTGCCTGGAGTACTCTTTCTGCACGAGCTTAACCAGCGAGGCGTATGTGTCGGCAAACGACTCGCCGCCATCCTCCTCCTTGTCCTTGTCCTTGTCGGCATCCTTGCTGGCGGCGGCGGCGGCGGCCTTCTTCTTGGCATCCGACTTTTCCATAATCATGACGACGCTCGTCGGGCGCTTCGTCTTGGCGGCGGCGCCCAGCTCGGCCCTCGACGTGACGAAGATGAAGGGCACGTTGTGGTCCTCGCACAGCACGGGAATGTGCGAGATGACGTCCATCGGCGAGATGTCGCCCGCAATCACCACCACGCCCGGGAACGACGACGCGTTGCCCGGCCCCGAGGCCGCTGACTTGCGGAGCGTCTTGACGACCTCCTTGACGCCGCGCTTCAGCGTGCCGTTTTTGGCCGCTACACATACCACCACCCTGTCTGTCAGCCCAAATCGCACATATTCAACAGCTGGGGAAAGCAGGGCGGGGAAAGAAGGCCAAGAACAGGTTTGAGTTCTTGTCGCAAAGGTCCCTCTGGGGTAGGGGGAGGGACTTGGGGCAGAGCGCACGCACCTTTTCGAATCGCCTTGTACACCTTCTTCATGCCCTTGTCGTCAGCGATGG
This sequence comes from Moelleriella libera RCEF 2490, assembly GCA_001636675.1. NCBI lineage: Eukaryota > Fungi > Ascomycota > Sordariomycetes > Hypocreales > Clavicipitaceae > Moelleriella > Moelleriella libera. The sequence goes on along the minus strand of AZGY01000001.1, from coordinate 3,228,965 downwards.
GCACGGCAAAAGGGACGACGGTCCGCTCGAGGGGTAGTGAGTCGGTCGCCGCCGCCGCCGCGGTAGTGGCGGTAGTGGTAGCCTCGACGTCGGAGTCCTGCAGCGCGGCATCTTGTTGCAGCTTCTCGTCCAGCGCCGCGACGAGGCGGTCTTTCTTCTCCTTCTTGTCCTTCTTGTCCTTTTTAGCTTTGGAGATGCCCGCTTCGTCGGATCGTTTCTTGTCCTTTTTCTCCTTCTTGTCCGGTCGTTCGGCGGCCATTATGTCGGTAGGCAATGCTGTGCGTTTTTGGCCCCTTCCTTTTCGTTTCCTTGCTTTATTGCCTTTTTTTTTTCTGGGCGTCCAAGTGAAGGAAGGGAAATCAACGGGAGAATGTATATTTTTCTTTATAATCAAGGTCGTATAATTTGTTCGAGAAAAAAAAAAACTTCGAACACCGACGTCGGCTTGAGGGATAGATTATACTACCAATTTATACCAATTGGTCGCTGACCGCTGGGTTGCTTGTCGCTGTTGCGCTCGACCTCGCGCTACTGAAATCCAAAACTTTTTTTTCCCCCTCTACTGAGCTTCTGGGACCGCTGCTCGTTATCTGATTGCCGCAGCATGGATTCGGCGCTTTGTGGCGCCGGTTCCGATGGGTGCGGGTCACGTGGCGCTTTGTTGCGAGCAACGCCGACATAGTCTGCACCAATGAGAGGCAGCTTATTCATCACTTCTCACCAGTAATTGCAGATGATTATCCCCGACCCTTGGCCTTGCGAGAGCATCTGGTCTTTACCGCACTTTCGTGTTTCTGCGCACGGCATCACCTTACATGGGAATAAGAATGACAAAGATGGCTGCGCACGAGCGAGCAAGGTTGCCAGTAGTGAAAGGGATAGTACTGCAAGAGTCTATTCCAAAGAGCGGTCACAAAAGCTCAAAGAGCTCTGATCAAGGGTGGCGCAAAATCTACTGCTTGCAAATGTCTAGACTATGATGTGATGTACAGTTTTGTCAATGGCGGCGTCCGGCTCAGATGGTTTACTCCTCATCAGCAAATTCGGCACGGCCCTGCTTAGAATTGAGGAAATGGTTGCTGTTGAAGTATTAGCATGAAACCCGGCCTTGATGCTCCAAGCGAGAACTTACCGCTCAGTGGCCCAATCCAGCAGATAGTACGCAATGACTATCGGCGTGACCCAGTAGAAGACCTGGCCCTTGGTGCGTCGGAACGTGTTGAAGATGGCGTCGTGGAAAGAACCGGCAATCGGGTTCTGTCTGTTGGCAGAGACGCCGTAGTGTATGATGCCCTTTTGCTTCCGTCCACCTGCAAACCTGTCAGTATCAGCGTCGTCATTGAGGCCTGCAGGTCCCCGTCGTCGGTCTTGGGAGGTCGCCACCCGTGGGGAGGCACGCGCAGGTTGCTGATCTAGCACAGGGAGGAAAATCATGCTGTGCCTGTGACGCAGACGTGACTTGAATCCGCGCGCAATCCCGTTGCGTCTCCCCCTTGACTTCTCTCATTCCGCAATCGCATTCGCTCGACTGTTTGCTGCGGTAGGGTGTGTCGGACAATGAAAGGCTAGCACTCACCCATCGAACCCCAGTCACCGAGCCAGCTGCCGTAAACGGAAAGAGTCAGCAAGGACGAGATTCTATGAAGAGGCGGGAAACAGCCGTAAATTTCAAGAGTGGGCCTCTCTCGTGTCGCGATAGAGGCCGCACAATCTTTCAACATCCATTCGTTGCGATGCTGCAGCACAGCGATGGGAGGAGGTACATACTGGCCAACTTTCCAATTCGGGGCGCCGCCGCCTCTCAGAATCTGTGTCGGTCTCATCGTGTCAGCGTGTGAGGGGGGGGGCTCGTCTCGTTGTTCCGATGTCTTGTCTCCTGCTGCTGGCGCCGCCGCGGGTCAGAAGGCGATTTTCGAGATGAAGGTGTTGTTCGAAGCCTTTCGGGGGGGATGTGAGAACCCACTCAGCGTCCAATTGTTCCGAGCTTGCCCGACCGGGCTTAGCGCCTCCATCGCATCCCGAAAAATCAGCCTAGTTTCTTTTCGCGACTGACTGGAGCAAAGTAAGTGAGCTCCGGCGGCAGTCTAAGCTCTCATCGACTATTACAAGCCGTCGTCTGTTGAACCGCCGCCTCATCCGCTCTCTCGCTCGAGATTTACACCACCACGCCTCCGCAGCAGAAACGGGGCACGCCAGGACATCCATCACCTCCTCTCGTTTTTCACCATCATGGCGGCGGCTGCGAGAGCACTCAATCTCATGTACCGTCTGGCCGTGCCAGCATCGGCCGGCGCCTTTCTCGTCAGCCAGTCGCTCTTCGACGTCAAGGGCGGGAGCAGAGCTGTGATTTTCGACCGACTGTCGGGTGTCAAGGAAGATGTCATCAACGAAGGAACACATTTTTTGATCCCGTGGCTGCAGAAGAGTATAGTCTTTGACGTGCGGACCAAGCCGAGGAATATTGCCACAACTACGGGGAGCAAGGACTTGCAAATGGTCAGCTTGACGCTGCGTGTGCTGCATCGGCCAAATGTAAAGGCTTTGCCCAAGATTTACCAGGTATGCCCCCTCGACCCCTATCCCGTCCCCCTCAACAGCCCCCTTCCCCCATGCTGACTGGGTTTTGTTCAGAACCTCGGCGTCGACTACGACGAGAGGGTCCTGCCCTCGATCGGCAACGAGGTGCTCAAGGCCATCGTGGCCCAGTTCGATGCCGCAGAGCTCATCACCCAAAGAGAAGCAGTGTCCCAAAGGATTCGGAACGACCTCACCCTCCGTGCTGCCGAGTTCAACATCGCGCTTGAGGACGTCTCCATCACTCACATGACTTTCGGCCGCGAGTTCACCAAGGCTGTCGAGCAGAAGCAGATTGCTCAGCAGGACGCCGAGCGCGCGCGCTTCATTGTCGAAAAGGCGGAGCAGGAGAGACAGGCCAACGTCATTCGCGCCGAGGGCGAAGCGGAAAGTGCGGAAACAATCAGCAGAGCTATTGCCAAGGCCGGTGATGGCTTGATACAAATTCGAAAAATTGAGGCGAGCAGGGAGATTGCGTCCACCCTGTCATCTAACCCGAACGTGGCGTACTTGCCCACTGGAAAAGAAGGCAACGGCGGACAGTATCTATTGTCTGTGGGACGGGCTTAGGACCGGTACACATGACCTCGGAAGAAGGCAACTCTCCGCTATGTCGCTGCTGTGCGCTGTTGTGCGCCAACGCAGCCATGTAATCATACCGCTACTACTGTAAAAAAAATCAAAAAAGTCCTCTTCCACTTGACGAAGACGAGGATTCGCTTGTCGAGATGAGACAGATTTGCTCCTCAAAATGTGCCAATGTGTCACACTCCCAACATTCGCTTATGCTGACGATGCTTTTACGGACCCTTGCGTCAGCTTCTCTTCTATCTGACTCGGTGACCAGATTTTCCCGTCAATCACCCGCCATCCTATCATTTGCATATCCTGCCACTCCAGCATGACTCGCAGGCGAACCAGCTCTCCTGCGGCCCTGGCGTCTTCTGCCGAATCGTGGCCCAGGGCGGTCTCCTTCTGAATTTCTTTCTGCAGTTTTGTGCTCATCAGGTACTTGAGGCTATTTCGTGACGGGAGGCCCCTCCTGTGCGGATATAAAATGGCAGTATCGATCAAAACCGGGTGCACGACCCGAACAGCGTTCAAGTCATTCTCTAGCCCGTGTCCGATCAGCGGCGTGGTAGGAGCGATGAGCCGGAAGAGTAAATCACGAGCCACTACGGGCGATGCTACTTTTTTCAACTGTTTCTTCAGTTTCCCCTTCCCCTTGTCAAGGCCAGCCTTCACGTCGGTGTTGTCCGACTGCCTACTGGTAAGCGGCGTCGGGGGGTTGGGATCCGTGGGAGTCCAGGGTCGCGCATTGGGATTGAGTCTCGTGGGAGTCAAGGGCCGCTTATTGGGACTGAGTTGCGTGGGAGTCAAGGGCCGCTTATTGGGACTGGGTACCTTGAAACATTCGGCCCTGGGTCTCGTGGGAGTCCAGGGTCGCGCATTGGGATCCATGGGAGTCCAGGATGGCGCATTCGCCAGATCGTTTGGCCAGACGCCCGAGAATCGTGAGTTGAGGTCAAGGATCTCGCCAACAGGCTGGACGAGGACATCGAGCAATTCATCCCCGCTGGGCCATGCCGTCGCTGTCAGCCGTATCAGTTCCATGCCGTGTACCGTGAAGCCCATTTCGCAGTCGAAACAGACGGCTCTGTCTGTAGGCGCTGCCGCGTTCTCAGGGGTAGCTGCATAGTTCAGCACTGCAGCCAACCGTTTTCCGTCCTCCACCTTGAACACATGCGTATCGTGGGTGCTGCAGCCCGGCGACTCACCTACGTCCTGCCCACAGCACTGATACCGTCTGGGAAGAGGAGCTTCGCCGGCTGGCTGCGAGGGGAAGTAGTCTTTGCCCCAGTGAAAGTTGCACTTTCCGCCTGTTGTGAGTGCGCCATCTTCCTCGCGGCGACCAGGAAACACCTGGAAGCGCTGTCGGCATCGATTGCAAGTCTCCCAGCCCTGGGAGGCTTCCACACCGTTCCGCGCTTTTCTGATGTCCTCTTCCGAAGGGATGGAAACGACGAATGCATCTGGTAGATCATCCACCTCCGTGATCAGTCTTGGCAGGAGCTGGACCTCTTGCGCGCTGGTCAGACCAGTCTTTATCTCTACGGGTTTCACCCCACCATCTGCTGGTTCCTTGGAGATTGACGTCTCTGTTATTCTCGCTTCTTTCCATTGGGCCAGTTTCATCCGCTTAAAGTGCATGATCTTGTGCTTCATCACGTTCGCATAGACAGCCGGCTTGTCCAAGGCCGTGGCTTCCTCTTCGTCCAGAGCCCTAACGATCATGTCATGGTTTGTCATGACGAGTTTCTGATCATCCGGCTTCTTGGCAGCGTTCAGCTCCCGGTTTAAACGAGTGAATTCCGCATGGAGCATGCGGAGTAGCTTCATCCGAGTTTCATGACTGGCTGGCGAGTTTTTGAGAAGTCTAGGATTGAGAGACTCAGGTTTACCCTCCTGCGCAGATGCACCCGCGAGCTTTGTCGAGGTTTGTCCCCGATGCCACGACTGGGGTTTTGGTACGCGAGCTTTGTCGAGGTTTGTCTGCTGCCCGATGCCACGACTGGGGTTTTGGTAGAGGTTTGTCTGCTGCTCGATGCCACGACTGGGGTTTTGGTAGTTGCTGCTGAACTTGTTTTCCTTTTTTTCTGCAAAGTGTTTTGGTGACTGGGCGCTCTGGTCGCTGCGTGCTGAGCAGCCTCTTGACCATCTTGGGTTTTCTTCGTGGCCGTTATTCCACTCTGAGCCTCATACGGTATCGCGCTGCCCGAGTCTACTTTGATGCGTTTTCTCGGCGCGCCTTCGGGCGCGGGCGAGCTCTCGCGGCCGGTGGTCACGGGTGAGCCATCGCGGCCGGTGGTCGCAGCCAGCGGCACGTCCGAGTTGGATGAGTCTACATCATGCCCAAAGATGCACTCATACGCCGTGCAGAGGATCCCAGCCGGACAAGGAATGTACTTCAATGCCAGGCCCATCGTCCCGGTTGACGTTGACGTCTGCTGTCGGGAGCAGTTGCGAAACGGTTGCGACGCCCTAGTGAAGCTTAGCGGGGCTGTCGCATCGCGATTGGAAGGCAGTTTCCTGCTCGGACGTAAGAAGAGAACCAAAGGCTCGCAGTCTTCAAGTGGCGGCGATTTACAGGATAGTTGGTGTAAGGGTCAGGAGGATTGCGCATCGGCCGAGTTGGTTTTTTTTTTTGACGAGGCGAGGTTGCACGAATGAGTGTTGGCAATTGTGAGGCACTCGCCCCCGGCCGCTGCGAACCTGCCGAGTTGGTCGCGTCGAGGTTTAGCTTTGATCAGAAAACGGAAGGCGAATCCGGGTCGCAAATGTCAGCAATATTGTTTGAGGATTTTCTTTTTTGCAATTTCATGGAACCGACAAGCTATGATTGAGCTGACCTAACCAGGCATTCAAATAAATAGCATTCAGAGTGATGACCTCAGCTTTGAGCATCCAGTGTATCCCTGCTGTAGTACTTTCTTGTCAGATCGTCTGTCGCTCTTGACTTGCACCCATACCTCTGCGAGAGCAACTCACGGCCGTCATGCACTTGACGTTTGGGCTTCCACGCGCGCTCGCAATCCCCATCTACAGCGGTCTATACCGACATGACTTCAATTAGATCTGAATGAAACACTGTTTGAGTACGAAAAAGCATGAAATTGGAAGCGTATCACCAAGCAGTATCAGGGCCAAAGTTCATTGACTACCATGTATCGAGTTTTCTTCAAAAGTATCTATAGGACTCTTAAGCTCGAGTTTTTCATTTTCTTGTCTTTTTTCTTTGAAAACTAGGACTTCCACTGAAATCCCTAAAACCATGCACCGCTCTCAGTCGAGGTTCTCCCAATTGTAACAAATGTTCAAGTGAAAGCAAATGTCGCTACCCCGTATATACCTCCGCACCATCCACAGCCGTCTCATCACTTTTTTGCTACGTCGTGTTGAGAGGGTTGTAATTATCCATCAGAACAAACCCGGTATGATGCGGCGCGTCCTTTTGTTCCAGTCCACCCACTTCGCGCCAAAAACTTCCCTCAGCATGGCTTCCTCCTCCCGAATTCTCACCCCGAGCAAAGAAAATGTCACTGCGTATTGCAGCGCAAAAGCCGTCAGTCCGTAGCCGTCCAACTTGCCTGAAGTGGCTTCGCTTATCCACAAGGCCAGGGCCCCATCCCATCTTAGATGCAAGAACTGATGCGTCACTATGACCAACACGAGGCCAGTGTAGCTAGGATGCTGTATCCACGAATAGATGCCGCTCGTGTTGAGCTCGTTGGGGGCTGCCAGGCCAAAAGTAAAGCGAGGGCCGAGGGCACCAAAGGCAGCGAGCCGCAGAGGAGCACCGATGAATACCAGAGCGAACAGACAAGACACAGTATAAGGTGTCCATGTGAAAAGGTTCGGGTTCAGGTATTTGCTCTGGGCGAGAGATATAAATCCGCTGTCCAGGCCGAGGACCACGAATGAATGTGCGACCGAGACGAAGAACACAAGAGCCTGAACGAGGCGCAAAAAGGAAGGGCTGGTCAGGGGACGGATCGTGTCCTTGCCCCAACCCTTCTCAGAGTCGGCATTCGGTGGTCTGCAAGCTAACGCTGTGAGGTATCCAGCCAACAGATTGGCGAGGGCGAAAGAGACGGCGGACAAGGACACCATGGCTGCTTGTCAATTCTGATAGGGGTGCAATTTGCAGGGAGGAGGTTTTCTGGGCAGTATCTTGGAAATGGATCTTTGGTCCCTCCTGGATCGCGGCGAGACGATCGGAGCGAGCCTCGATACTTGTAAAGAGAAGTAAGTGAGGCGAAGGAGCAGCTAACGTTTTCGACAGCCCCTTGATTGGCACTAGGTCAGGTGCTGCTGGGAAAAGGCCCGCCGCTACTGTGGCAATGACTCTTGACACAAGGGTGGACAACGTTGGAAGACTCAGGTCCTGAGCCGCACGCGGATCGTGCTCATGCGAACTGACCAAACATGCCGTCTTTTTATTCTAGAAAGGCATCAGCTCTGCGTTTCGTATAGAAGGCTTCCTATGTCTCAAGGAGATCAAAAGGTTCCCAGCACGACGTCCTGCCCAGGGAAGCTGCCATTCCCGGACCCTACTCGCCTCCAGAAACCGCTGGCCAATCGCGATGCGGCGCGGGGATGCCAATGGACGAATGGAGCAGTCCCGACTGCCTGGGCCGTGAACTGGTCAGGGTGAGTTTCGATAAAGTGCGATTGGGCAAGGAGGAGAGGAAAGCGCAGGCTGGAGAGGGCAGAGCTCGGCAGGACTGATTTACGAATTGTTCGATGTGGTGCTTGCGGTCGATGGTCCTCCCGCCTTTGTGACAACCAGCGTCTTTCGGCACTCGCTTACTAGACAGCTCGATGCGCATCCTCTGCGTAGAGTACCTACACGGGACGTACCTGATGATCCCGGAACACAATACTGTTTGCAGGTCCACATTAATTTGTCCTCTGCAGATCTGCAGAGGGGTCAGGAAAGCGCACTGTATTGTACATACTGTCAAACGCACCTGCAGGGCACTGGACTTGGCTGATGAATTGGCCGGCCGGCGAGAGCCTCGGCTCGTCAACGCTCTCTTCAGCCCCGACAGGTGGGGTGGCTTGAGCCTATCTTCAGCCAAGCAGCTATGTACTTTAGGTGGCTGACCGGGGCCCTGGTGCGGAAGAGTCCAGCCACGCAAATGTGCGTCATTCCTTGCCTCCCTCCTGCCCACGCCTCTCGGCCCAAGTAGCGAGCGACCGAGGAGAAAGTCAGTGTCATCACCCCTTATCAGTCATCAGATGTTGCACCTAACCCAGATTGCACTGCATGGTGTTCTGGACCTCGCTGCGGGCTCCTCTCCAGTCGGCCCTGCGTGCCTGGCCGCCCGCCCATTCTTCCTCCATTGCCGCGTACATCCGGCATCGCATCGCGAGCCCTCCCATCCTGCAGGCCTTTCCACCTCTGAACATGGCGCCTCCCACCTATCCCAAGTACGAGGGTGGAACTCCCTCTGCTGACCATCTGTGTGTACTTGTTCACGGGGTAAGCGGCGTCCCCTCTCGTGCGATCGAGGAAAATCCCGATTGCCTCTTGTCGAGGTCTTCTGACGCGTCCTGCCACCTGCTCTGACTCTTCAGTTATGGGGCAATCCAGATCATATGAGAAATGTCGCCAAGAGTTTGCGCGATCTGTATCCTCCAAGCGAGCTGCGCCTCTTGTTTGCGAAGCGCAACAGCGGCAGCTTTACCTACGATGGCATAGAACGCGGCGGCGAGCGCATCTGCTCCGAGATTGAAGAAGAGCTGCGGGCTGTCCAGGAGAGCGGCGGCAGGATCACCAAGATCAGCATCGTCGGCTACTCATTGGGTGGGCTGGTCTGTCGCTATGCCGTCGGACTGCTCTATGCCAAGGGCATCTTAGACAAGCTCGAATGCATGGTGCGCGCAACACGTAGTTCCTTTCTCAAAGAGCAATCTGACCTCGTCGACAGAACTTCACCACCTTTGCGTCCCCCCATCTCGGCGTCAGAACACCACTCAAGGGCTGGCACAATCACGTCTGGAATGTCATGGGTGCTCGCACCCTGTCCATGTCCGGCAGGCAGCTCTTCACCATCGACTCTTTCCGCGATACTGGACGACCCTTACTCTCGGTTTTGGCTGAGCCTTCTTCGATTTTCATGCTCGGTCTGCGAAAATTCAAACGACACACTCTGTACACCAACATCATCAACGACAGAAGTGCCGTGTTTTATACGACTGGAATTCAAAAAACAGACCCGTTCCGTGCGTTGGAAAACATCAAGGTCAACACGTTGGCAGGGTACGGAGGAGTCATCCTCGATCCCAAGAATCCCGTCCAGCCATCACCAAAATTGGCAGCACCGCCTACGTTCTTCTCCGTGACCGGTTCCGTCGTTGGTTGGGTCAAGCGGATACCATTCATGGTCACCGTCGCAGTGTTCGTTCCGGTCGGTGTGCTCGCGTATCTGTGCAACTCTGTCATACAGAACTTTCGAAGCTCTCAGAGGATCAAGCTGTACGAAAGAGGCGAGGCTGGTGTCAGTCTTGATGGTTATCGGGTACCGGTACTGATCAAGGAACTGCGGGAAGAGGTTGAAAACGCGTACGAAGCACTGAACAGCTCACAAAACCAGGAGTTCTTGGCCACGGAGGACGAAGACGACGTTGATATCATGAGCGCTGAGGACAGGACTCTCATCCAGCGGGAGAGGCGCCAGTCGATGCCCACACAGCCGACGCTTGCCTTGACGCCGCACCAATTTGAGATGATTCGGTCTCTGGACACGCTCCGATGGCGAAAGTATCCCGTCTGGATTCACAACCACCGGCACAGTCATGCCGCAATCATTGTGCGTATGGACAAGAAGTCCTTCGATGAGGGCTGGGTTGTTTTGAAGCATTTCGCGGCGGATGAATTCTTGATCTAGAAGTGACCGGCGGGTTGCAAAATATATAATACCAGTCGTCAGTTTGGCTTGCGCGCCAACAGTATATACAGCAGCATCTGACCGACAGGAGAATTCGATGTAAATATTTGATAGTGTTGTCTGGTCCGATTTGAGACCTCTATTACCCAAGCAACAGGATGTGTTGGCTTCTACCTGCCTAGTACATCGAGGTAGGAACCCAGATTAGGTGGGTCATTCGCAAGGCCGCCTTCGTTCGTCCTTGTCGTCATTGTTAGATGACTTTCCAACTCTGGCAGGTAGCCGAGACGGATCGTAGGGCTCTGGCTCTGCTTATTTTGGATACGAAAAGATGAGCGAGAAATGACCAAGTTTGTCCAGGAATGTGGCGTGCAGGAAACTCGATTCCCGTCTGTCTGCCGCTTATTTCCCGAGGCGATCTCGGACAAAGCACGGTGAGGATCATCCAGCAAGCATCGTTGGTCCTATGGACCCTCTTTAAATACGAGGCCGGGCTTGCCCTGCCCTGTCCACTGTTACCACTCAAGCCCTGCACTATAAACAGTTTGCGCGCAGCTTTACCCCAGAGTCAGGGAGAAATGGCACGGTCGATTTCCTGAATGCTACCCTGCTTTTGTTCTTCGGCGGGAAAGAAGACCCCCGCAACGAGCGAGCAGGGTCTTCTCCCGGCTCGCCGACGACGACACTGATGTGCCGCCGCCGCCGCTGCTGCTGCTGCTGCCGCTTCGTGTACTTGAAGAGACTGCCAGGTCTTCATCCCGACAGCAGCACCTTTTGCCCATGGTCCTGCCTGCGCCTTCACCGTTGCTTGTCCGCTCGGGGCGGCGGTCTAAATGCCGCACTATAGGCCAAGCCCTCTCTGCGTCGCATTCTCTCGGCCCCGGTGGACAAAAAGTTTTCTTCGTTCAAAACGGGAACGGTAGCTGGCTGGCTGGCTGGCTGCATATCACGGTGGGGTGGTCAAGGTGGGAGCTTGCAATACGAAGTCTGTTCCTGGGCAACCCGTCCCCTCTTCCTTGCCTACCACGTCTGACAACGTTGCCGTTTGTGTTAAGGATTTGCATGCACGTACGTACTGCGTACTTAGCCCTGCTTGTTCGCTGTTTGTTCCCGTTTGGTGGGGATCTGCGCGTGAGGGAGCAAGCATGCAGTACCAAAGTCTGGTTTTCTTCGGGAAAGAGCGTCCGATGTTGCAGTGGCGCGTTATGTGGAAGAGCGGACGAAGCGGAGAGGGTGGCTCGTGATGTCTGCCCTTTTATTTTATTTTTATTTTTTCTCTCGGGATGTCGCTTCCGTTATCCCTTAGCTGCCAAGGTATGTGCTTAGTAGGTTAGGCACCCAGAGGCAGTTCAAGAGGAGAGGAAGGGGGGAAGCGGCAAAGAAGCAGGTATAAGAGGGACGACGGCCTCGTCTTGCTTTCTTTGCCTTGCCCGTGATGCCAGCCCGGTGACTTCAAGACACTCTCTTGCATTTCAATCGAGTATCATCGCCAAGCGAGCTTGAATTTTCTGTCATTATTCTTCTCGACATAGATCATCCAAAATATCTTCATCATGCGTTCTTCAAGCATCGTCTGCGCGGCTGCTCTGGCCGTCTTCGCCTCGGCTAAACAAGGTACTACAGCCCCCCGATTGAAATCTTCCGTCCTGTGCTAAGATACTCAGAATCAGTCTCTTGGGACGCCGGCTACGACGTCGCCGAACGATCGCTTGCCTCGGTTACGTGCTCAGATGGACAGAACGGCCTGATGCATAGATTCCCGACCCAGGGTCAACTGCCCACCTTTCCCAGAATCGGCGGTGCTGCTGCTGTCGCCGGTTGGAACTCTCCCAGCTGTGGGACATGCTGGCAACTTGAACACAATGGCACACGTGTCAATGTCCTGGCCATTGACACCACAGGCACGGGCTTCAACATTGGCAAGCAGGCGATGGATCTTCTCACTCATGGACGGGCAGTCGAGCTTGGCCGTGTCAACGCGAGAGTGACTCAACTGGAGGCCAAGGAATGCGGCTTGTAGTAGAATTGATCCAAATAGCGTCATATCCGCATCGTTAGATACAATGATTATTCCGTCTGAGGAAACACAGGTATAATCCGCAAAAACAGACTGCCACACCTTTCGTCAGTGCCAGCCATGTTACTAGGGCTGACAATTGAATAAAAGATGGTCGTTGTTCTCATGTGTATCTGACCAAGGCTGTCCTTTCTCGAAGCGAGTATCGACTGGTGCTCGGTGATTTGACTGCTGCGGCGGGAACCGGTGTCCTGGCCGACGGCAGGTCGCCAGCTGTCTTTGCCTCTGGCACTGCTCCGGTATTCGATACGTAGCCCGCCGTCTTTTCACCCTCAGCACCTTTGAACCCATTATAGTTCAAAAGCACCTCACTGCCACTGACGTGCACTTGATTCGCGAGTAACTCCTCTTGCTCCACGAGAGCATCGAGCTGCAGCGGATCATGTTGCTCCGAGGTCAGGAACAGGACACAGTCTAGCACCTCGATACGCATGACGAATTGGTCGTAACCCAGTCCCTCGTTCAGCCCTTTAAGCCGCTCACGGGGTTTCTGAGGCCGCACAATCCCCTTTCGTATCTTTCCCTCCGTGAACAGCGGGGCAGACAGCTCTAGAAACCGATCTAGTAGGTAGCGGTGCGCCGAAAAGACATAGCAATTTTGGCGTTGATTGTAGCCCATGAAGTTGGTATGCCAGTCCTCCGAGATCCTCCGAATCCCGAACCTGTTGCTACTGCAGGTACAGTGCGGGTGGTAGCCGCAAGTAACGCGGATATTGGATGAATGAACAATCTCGAGATCTGGCTCGTCGTATGGTTCGATAGATACCGTCACGCCTCGCTTGTATTGGTCCCAGCGGTCCTTTATGTCCTCTTCGTCAAGTCGTGCAAAAGCCGCACGGATCTCACTCCTCGTCGGGTGTCGCAGCACTCTGATGCCCTCCCGCGACTCGGCGTCAGAGACATCCAAGATCGCTTCCATCTTGTTTCGTTCCCGCAGGAGCCTTGAACCAGGCCCCAGCCAATGGTGGGAGGTTCGCTGACAAACTCTACTTGCTGCGCTGACCAAAGAAATCTGGCAGTCGGTCGGGATACAACTCAGGCTTGGAGTTGAAACGTGCACATCTTCGGGAGGATCTTGTACTGCGCGGTCGCGTGGTAGCGGCTCTTGTACGTGGGATTTCATTGAATGCCTATGTCATTCGCCGCAATGGGACTGAGTTTACAGCTGCCAGCCAAGGCAAGGTGGTAGCTGGCAGCTGGCCAGGCTGACCCGTGTTGTTTGCTCCAGCATTTGGCGCGCGCCAGCACCATTCATTCACGCTCCTGCCGCCAAAGACCCGGTGACCAGCCCTTTTGGTGACCGCCCGCCTATCAACAAGCCGACTTCATGCTTGCTGGCTTCTGTGTGCCACGCTCCCTTGGCAGTATTCGATTGACGTCATTCTCCGAGATGGCTGCCTCTTTACCTGGCAAGGTCGAGAAGGTTTCGTCATATTCTTGCCGTCGTTTGCTGATGGGGTGTATCAGTGCCGCCCGTTGGGTTTGACAGAGATCCGAGCGCCCTTGCCACGAAGGATGATTTCGATAGCTTGTGCCGCTGAGCTGGCACACGGTTGATCCTGCAGCGGTGGCCATGACAGTCACCGACCGAGGATCCCTGACGGCCTGTTGCAAGAGCTGTCGTCCCGCTCACAGAGAGACTCAGCCGCTCCGACCTGGATTTTTGCATCGCGTTGTTGTAGCGGCGCTTCAAGAGACTCGCTGTGTCCCGGTGCCAAAGTAGTTTGAACTCAGCTTTCCTTCAGTAGTATGAACAGCTCTTTTTTCCCTCTGCAATTCTGGCCATGAGAATGTTTTGAGATGCATTTTCGTTCTCTTTTAACCAGAAGTTAGGCTTCGCCTTTGCTGCAGTCTGCACTTGGCAGCGAGGTTGACTGGCGACAGCGACAGCCTGTGGAGTCAGGTTTCGACCAAGAAGCACCTCTCTCTACTTGAGGCTCCCGATTGTATCGAGGCATGGCAGACGAATGAGCCACTCAAAACGCCGCAAACTCTTCTTCAAGGAGAAGCTACACTGAAGCCGTCTGAAGTCCGCCTTTTGGTATATGGCTTGCGAGGAATTCTAATATCTGAGCAGGATCATGTCAAGAAAGCTTTGGCAGCGGCATGGGCAAGTACTTTTCCGACAATAATTCTGCCCGTGAGTCCTTTAACATGACATTTCAGGATATGCAAAGTCCTTGGGGTGAAAATGTTGTCGACTTCCATGGCAGCCAATGGTCCTCGGAGCCAGCAGGATGATGTATCACTGGAAACAAAGCATGGCCTCTGCACGAGTTTTGTTGGACCCAGTAGGCTTTCGGCTGCAACAGACCTTCGAGAATTACAACAGGCCTTTGAGTGCTGCAACAGGCCTTCAAAGACAGCAGGTTTCCAACAGCAACAGGCTTCTGGCTGCAACAGAGCTCCAGGCGCGGCAACAGCCCTTCAAGGGCGGCCACAGACCTTCAAAGACAGAAGGTCTCCAACAGTAAGAGGCTTCCGGCTGTAAGAGTAAGGAGGCCATTCCCGAAGAATACAAGGACCCAGTCAACAACTCGGATTGCAAAAAAGTCCACTGGCATCCATCAACACGATGCCGTATATGACGGATCTATCAAAGGCTCGTTATGTCCGTTTCGGAAGATCTGAAAACTCAAAAGGAGGCTATCCCACACAACTCGGATTGCAAAAAAGCCCTCTGGCGGTCACTAGTACGATGGATGCTATGACAGATCTGTCGAAGGCTAGCACGATGGCTGCTATGAAGGATCTATCAAAGGCTCGTTGCGTCCGTTTATGAAGATCCGAAGATTCTCAAGGAAAAATCTCAGTCCGGACATCCGGATCACCAAAGTAGTGTTCGACAACAGCTGCTTGTCCGAAAAGACCTTCAGGCGCCGCAACAGACCTCCGAGGGCAGCGAGCTGCCACCGTAACGCCTTCAGAGGCGGCAAATTATGGATCAACTGATCTCCCACTAGTGCCACGCGCAATTGAAGATCATCGACATGGGCAGATAGGTCCTCGGAAGTGTTACAAAGATGAAAGTCGAAGCGAGTCTCGAACGAGTGAATGAGCATTTTGAAAGCTTCTTTAATCTCGAAGCACCACAAGACTTCGCACAACGCCGCAGAGGCATCTTATTTCTTCGCTATTGTGCCGCCGAAGGCCCTACCGGAGGTCGGCTGCGCCGGCCTGGCCTCGCTACGCTCGATCCTGGAGATGCATGACCAAGGTTTGACGTGGCTCCATCGTGTCTGAAGATACCGCGAGGGCCGATATGCTGCTCAGCGGCTAAAAGCCCCTCTCCTGAAAATTTCTGGAGCCTGCACACACTGTGCAACCAAGTCTCGGGTTGGGATTCATCTCAGCAAGGGCGAGGGCTGCAGGCTCGGCCAACGCAATTTGATCGAATCTTGTCACAGTGCAAGCAGCAGCAGGCACGAGTCCGATCCGAATCAGACTATTCGCGCCTTGTCCAACAACGCTTCCTAGATCAAAACAGCCGGAAGGGTCGTCCTCGTGCCCCGTTGCGAGATCTGAGCACATAGCCTGTGCAGCTTTTCATGGACATGTCAAGGCGATGCACCACAAGATGACCTCGACTAAATATGGTGGCGCCCGCCCGTACGTCTTATTCCGCCAACCACTTAGCCGGATCGGGCCGCATTTTCCTGGGGTCGATCCGGGGAACATGGCTCCTCTATCCATAGTCGCCCCGCGTTGTGTTGCCCCAACATTTGAGGTACTGACCTCCATTTCCGCCGGCGAATATCCTTATCGGCCCCGTCAGGATATCGGCCGAAAGGTCCGCTGCTGGCCCTGCGGACCTCGACACTGCTTGCTTCCAGCAGCAACATTCGTTCTTCCGTTATTCCTGAGAAGGCCGAGACCTAAATGGCGGCTAGAATGTTGAACTTCAGACAGACGATAGACAAGCACAATGTCGCCAACAAGTTGTACAAGCAGGCCTTGCTCAACACAATCTGTTTGGTTGCTGGCATATCCATCTTTTTCTTCGGCTACGATCAGGGTCTGATGGGTGGCGTGAACACGACGCGGAATTATGCAGAGTTAATGGGTTTCGGCCATTGGGACGAGCTACGCCAGATTGTCGTTGTGGACAAGCCCGTTTTACAAGGCGGGATCGTAAGTCTGAGCATAGAACGTCCTTTTCATGGGCTAGAAATGACTTTCCATCTCAGGTCGCGGTGTATTACCTGCCCGGGACTGTGGTCGGATGCCTCCTGGGCGGCTGGCTAGGTGACAAGTATGGCCGAACCACGACGATTGGGCTTGCTTGTCTCTGGAGCATCTTCGCTGCTGCACTGCAGTCTGCAGCGCAGAACGCAAATTGGATGTTTTGCGGTACGTGTAGCCTTACTGGCTCCTGCGAACCGCGTTCAAGACCTTTCTTGACGGATTAATGGCACTAGCGCGCGTTTTGACCGGCATCGGAACTGGTATCTTGAACGCCATCACGCCTGTCTGGGCCACCGAGACGGCTGCCTACACGTCTCGTGGTCAATTCATTGCAGCTGAATTTACTTTGAACATTTTTGGCGTTGTTGTCGCGTACTGGCTTGAATTGTGAGTGGTTGCAGGGCTTGACCAGCTGCCCCTGCCCTCACCGTCTTGCAAGTGACTGACAGTTGATAAGCGGCACATCCAAGTACGGGGATCCAAGATCGTCTTTCATCTGGAGGTTCCCCGTGGCATTCCAGATAATACCCCTTATTGCCTTGTTTCTGGCAATTTGGTTCATGCCAGAATCGCCTCGCTGGCTGGTAAAAGTTGGTCGCGAGGAGGAGGCGCGGTTCATCCTCCAGCGTCTGCGTGGGTGCGATGGTGAGGAAGGGCAGCAGGCCGAAGCAGAGCTTCAGGACATCATCATCGTACGTGACCTGGAGGACGAGACGTGCAGCAATCAACAAAGCTACCTCGATATGTTCTTCGGTATCAGATCCGGGAAATTACACACGGGACGCCGCGTCCAGCTCGTCGTATGGCTGCAGATCTTCCAGGAGTGGATTGGCATCGCCGGCATTACCATTTACGGCCCAACCATATTCACCATCGCTGGCATCAGTGCGTCGGATCGTCTCTGGGTCAGTGGTCTCAACAACATCACCTACATGGTACGTCTTTGACTCGGGTCTTCCGCGCTGGTGTCTTACTGAACTGCCGCGTAGTTTGCCACACTTCTCTGTGTCTTCACGCTGGACCGAATTGGCCGTCGTTGGACACTGTATTGGGGCTCAGTGGGCCAGGGCATCTGCATGTTCGCAGCGGGTGGACTTGCACGAGCCACCATCAACGCTGCTGACGACGCGAAACGCGCTCAAATCGGCGGTGCGGCCACATTTTTCGTCTTTTTGTACACGGCCATATTCGGCGCTACGTGGCTCACAGTTCCCTGGCTCTATCCCGCTGAGATTTTCCCGCTGCAGGTGCGAGCCAAGGGTAACGCCTGGGGTGTTGTTGGCTGGTCCATTGGCAACGGGTGGTGTGTGAGTAATGTTGTTTTTTTCTTTCACCCGTCCCTGAGACTTTGAGCCCCAAGTGGGACTACTTGGTGCCCTTTCTTGTGCGGAATCTTTTCATTTTTCAAATTTTCATCGGCTGAAATAGAGTCTACAAACCCACCAGGTCCTGCTACTCCCCACCATCTTCGACCGCCTCAGCGAGAAAACGCTCTACATTTTCGGTGGCGTCAACGTCCTCAGTATATTCATAGTTTGGGCACTGTACCCAGAATCGAACCAACGCACACTCGAGGAGATGGATCTCGTGTTTGCCAGCGACAGCATCTGGGCGTGGAAGGCGGAAGAAAACTTTGCGCGATTGAAGCAGGAGAATCCGCAGCTTGTGCAAAGGGTCAGGGCTGGAAGCATCGTGGTTGATGCTGAGAAACCCATCGCCGGAGCCTGAACGGCAAGTCTGGTGCCAGCCAGGCATTCATCCCGCTACAGCAGGACAGGGGGTTGGGGGAGCTGCACCTGATGACGATGACGTTGCCAAGGTCAAGTCGACTGCGGCTCGTTTGTGAGAGTAGCATCCTCTTTCGACGTCTTCCTTTGTATCTAGAAGCCTTAAGGGGTGATTGCGGGAAGCCTCGCAAGACGGTGCCATATAATGCGAGTTTAAAGCACACGTGCAGAGACTTTTGACCAACTAATGCGCTGGCTCAAATCTTCTCATAAACGTGTGCTTGCAAATGACACACTCTGCGTAGAGTTGCAGAGCAAGACCGCACGGTCGTGCCTCGATGTGGCTCACATGAGTAATGCAAGACGACGGGCTTGAATAGTACAATTACCCCCATTCCAGCTTTCTGTTACGTATCGCACATGCGCGTCATCCAGCGCAGCTCAATGCTTTATACAATCCATGGCGAGATAAGGGAAGGAAAAAATGAGAAACTCCAGGTCGCTACTCAATTGCGATGCAAGCCCATCTTCCGTCCTCGACCAACACGGAGGACCCCTTTACAACAGCCGATATTATAGAAGAGATGGAAGAAGAACCAATTTCCCACAGCTGTATGGGGACAGTGTCAGGTCACCACGACACCAGACGGCATCGAAAAACAAACAAACAGGAGAAGAAGACATCTCCCACAACTGTGTGGGTACAGTATGTCTAGTCATGGTCCGAGTCGCCCTCGTCCTCGTCATCAGTCAGGTCCACAGCCAGCTTCTGGGCCTCGTGCTCCATCATTTCGCGGTAGGTGCTCCAGCTCAGGGCGACAAAGGCCACGATGATCATGGACCCCCCGACGATGGCGGCCCAGCTGAGCGGCTGTCCGGTCAGGAACCAGTCGGCAATGGCGACGATGAAGATGGTCAGGAGGGCGGCGACGGACGACAGGACGGGCGAGGTCAGGGAGATGAGCACCAGGAAACAGCCGCTGAAGAGGGCGTTGGAGAGGACGGCGACGAGGATCAGGGCGCAGGTGTGGGCGTCGGGGACCTCGAAGCGCTCGATGTCGAGCCAGTGCAGAAAGGGCAGCGGGATCCACAGCACGGTGAGGGTGAAGAAGCCGATGCACGAGCCGAAGACGTTGGCGAAGATGGTGCCGCGCACGGGCGAGACGCCGTCGGGCGGGCAGGCGTACCGCTTGTACAGGACCTCGTACAGGCCGTACAGGACGGAGCCGATGCCGATGATGAGGTTGCCGGCAAAGCGCGAGGCGGCGTCGTCAGAGGGGTCGTCAGAGGCAACAGCAGCAGCAGAAGAAGAAGAAGAAGGGGATGATGACGACGACGACGACGACGAAGAGCCGCCCGTGTCACCATAGGCCACCACCAAGACGCCCAGAATGGCAATGAGCACCGAGACCGACTTATCTATGCGCAGGGGCTCCTTGAGAATGGGCACGGAAAAGGCGTACGCGAAAAAGGCGCTGCAATTGTAGATGGCCGTCAGGTCCGAGGGCGTGGTGAGGCTGACGGCAATGTACCAGCTCAGACCGGCCACCGTCAGGGCCGAGGTGATGTAGATGGTCATGCGGGCGAGGTACATGACGGGCCGGCCGCGGCGGACCACGCTCGGCGTCGTGACACGGAGCGTCTGCAGCTCGATCATGGTGACGGTCGAGAGCACCACCTGCAGGTGCCGGCGGCGAAACTGCTCCCACGACTGCTGCTGGTGGTGCTCGTGGCGGCCGCCGCTGCTGCTGCTGCTCCTCTGCAGCCGCAGCGCCAGCACCGTGACGGGCCACAGGACCACCCACGACGAGTGCGTCAGCCACATCATGCAGTAGGCCTTGCTCCAGCCGAGGTCGTGCTGGATGTAGGCCGACAGCTCCGTCTGCACGCAAAAGGCGACGAGCGACAGCGACAGGAAGAAGGCGGCGAAGAGGTACTTTTTGCGCGCCGACGCCTTGGCCGCGGCCATGGCGGCGCTCGGGTTGCGCGCGTGCATGGTCGACGAGCGATTGAAATTGCCCCCTCCTCCTCCTGCTGCTGCTGCTGCTGCTGCTGCTGTCGGTTCGGCATGTTGCGACGGCGAGAGGCTGCCGGAGCCCCCTCCTTGTTCCGTCTCGGTGCTGGGCGTCGTGAGCCTCGATGGCGGAGACGACGACGAGCCCGACTCGGACCGAGGCCACGCTCGCTTCGCTTCGCTGTCGGCGACGATCCCCGTCGTCTCGGCGTCCGCGTTGAAGAGCAGCGGCGTGCTCGAGCGGCCTTCGCGATGGATATACGGCCGGCTGCTGTCCTTACCCCTGGCCATTTTTTATTTTTTTGGAGCTCGACTCTGCCGTGGCGGATGAGAAGGGGGGGGAAGGGAGGCGGGTTCAGATCTCGCCGCCGCCGGGGTAATTGGAAAAATCCGTCTAGGTTATCGACGTCGCCATTGGGGAAAAGGGTGCAAGAATTGAAGCGCCTGATGCAAGATAAAAGGCGATGGGAGGACCGCGTCGAGCCCAAAAGTCGCAACTGATGGCGGCGAATGCGGTGGTGCTGCAGGACAAGCCCACACAGGCCAACTTGGGACAGTTTTGAGTCGGAAAGACGTCAGTCAAGGGTGGGTCCGGCCGTGAGACGGGGGAGTCTGAGCTGGGGCGCCAGCTCGCTGTTGTCACTCACCCACTCCATTTGCACGCAGATACGAGCTTGGCTTACATTGCAACGCCGTTGGCCAGGAAGAAGAATGGCAGAGGACTCCAGGTCATCGCACAACGAGCAGTCAGGTGTTGAGACACAAAGGACCAGTGGCTGGCGATCCTTGCCCGCTCGTGTCCAGCCACATGGGCGGACGGGGGTGCTGCATGCAGCTCGATCACGCAGCGTCGTGTCACGGGAGCACGGGCAGGCCTGGCCTCGGCGGTCATGCACAGTACAATATCAGGTCTCATTGCTGGCCACGGCGCGACAGCAGTCTATTTTGCGCCGACGCCAAAGAGGGCTTCCTTGGTATCGTAGGTGTATTCAACGTCGCCGTGCCAGTAGTTGGTCGAGTCCGCCTTGCAGATGTGCCAGGCCTCATCGAGAGCCTTCACCACGTCCTCTGGCAGCGGTCCCTTCTCCAAGTTGGTGAGGTTGTCCTCGAGCTGCTGCACGCTGGACACGCCAA
This sequence comes from Moelleriella libera RCEF 2490, assembly GCA_001636675.1. Taxonomy (NCBI): domain Eukaryota; kingdom Fungi; phylum Ascomycota; class Sordariomycetes; order Hypocreales; family Clavicipitaceae; genus Moelleriella; species Moelleriella libera. Next base: position 3,207,800 of record AZGY01000001.1, on the reverse strand, counting down.
CGATAATGCCATCATTGCCATCCTTGATCTTGAGCGCCGAATGATGGACCATCCATCGCAGTGCCGTCTCAATCATGGTAAGGTTGTGTTTGGCCACAACACCCTCGACCAGTTGAAGGGCTTTGAAGGTGCTCTCCTTGAAGTATCGCTCGCGATATCTCGAGCCCATGGCCGAGCTGACATCCGAGAAACGTCCGCTTTCCGGCACCACGTCGTGCGACTTGATCTTGCCAGAAAACAAGCCGCCCGCGATAGGGTTGTACACGACAATGTCGATTCCATAGCGGCGGCAGACGGGAATAAGCTCCGGCTCGATGTTGCGCGCGATGCAGTTGTACATGCCCTGGAAGACGGTCGGCCGCACCCAGTCGTTGTACTTGCACATCATCGACACTTCTGCCACCTCGAAAGCAGTAAAGTTGCTGATGCCGAGATGAACAAACTTGCCCGCCTTGTGCAGCTTATCCATGGCTTCAAAAGTCTCCTGGAAGGCGGTTCCGCGATCTGGCCGATGCAGGTACAGAATCTGTTGGCGGCATCTGTCAGTTCTTTCACGTCAATCTTTTCTTCACCTGCCCCAACACTCTGAATAGGGCCAAGGTCCAGGGAATTGACGCACATCCACGCAGTGCGTGCCCAGGTCCTCGAGACTCTGGTTGACTGAAGCAACCACCTTGTCGGCCGTGTTGTCGCCCGGAGAGCCGGGGTACAGCACCTTGGTGGCCAGGGTGAGCCCTCTATCGCGCCAGTTCGCCTCCCGGGTGAATGCCTCTTGCTTCTTGCCGACGTACATTCGCGCCGTGTCCACTTCACTGTAGCCGCGCGACTGCAACACATCCAGCGCCTTGTTGAAGGTGTCCAGATCGGTAATTCGAGCCCCGTCTTCGGGACTGGGCCCAAATGTCATCAGACCGAGGATGACGCGCGGGCTTGTTCTCTGAACGATGAGAGGCATGCTGGCGTTTCGAGACGAGGGACTCTCTGGACGGAATTCAAGACGTTGAGGGAAGTGATCACTGGAGAACGTTGCGTGAGACGGTTCAATCTTCTCGGGCAGTTGCCTTGACCTACCCTTACGCACCCAACAAGGCAGGTAATTGGCCGCTTCGGTGCGGATGCAGCTTTGTCGTCATCGCGGGGTTGAAGCTAGGCCGAAGCCCCACTGGAGCTTCCTTCGTTATCGCCGGGCGGCGCCGTCCAATCAGTGCGCAGCCAAAAGGGTGCTACGTGAAAACTGACGGCATCAACGTACTCCGCTGCCGGGAAAAAAAAGGAAAAGAAAGATTCGCCAGAAGACTCGGGCATCTTTTCACACTTTTTGTGAGCAATGACATGCATTGGCTAGGCCGGCTCGGATTGCCGCGACCTGATATCAGTTATTTGCTCCTGCAGTATCCTCAGTCCTCCCGGAGAGGCATGGATCAAAGCCCGATTGATGCCCGCTGACACGCATCTGAGACGCACTTTGTGGTGGTGCTCATAATCGTAGTCCATCCGTCCTGCAGAATCGCGATGTATACATGCAAGGTCCACTTGGGTAATTAGCTCAGCCCAATTACTGTTCGCGGGCTTGAATCAGTACACATCAGGCGTGCGGCGGCTGCACAAAAGTCAAACTTGGATTTCGGGAAAAGGACAATGGACGACAGGCTCGACATCTGACGCGGAAGGCTGCGCCCCGCCGGCTGAGCCCGAGAGATGGCACCACCGACAAGAAGATGGCTTACCTCCGGGGAGGAAAGAACGAAATGACGGAAGATTACGTCCCTGCAGCAGCACCGTGGCTTGACTTGAGGCTGCCTGTCAGCCCCCTGGATCGGCCGCCAAGGACACGCGGATCAACAAATCAAAATGGCGGAGAAGAAGCCAGGGGGCCCGGACGCCAGACGGAAGTCATCGCTGTTCTCAATGGGGGAATTAGTGGCCCCTGGCTCAGCGATTCCTGATTGGGAGAATGCGCACTCCGCCATTGGCCGAAGCGGGTGTGGCGTGGTGTGATAATCACCACTTGCGCACCCATTATCTGCCCACCAAGTAGTTTCCTCATGCCACGCCATCCCATCATCATTGCTGCAGCCAAGGTGATCAAACTCGTGGCATGACAGCTGTCAAAAAAAAAAAACTTTGTCGGCGATTTCCTCTTTGTGTCTGACAGGTTGACAAGCAGAGCCTCGTGGGCTAAAAATGGCACAGGGCGCGCGGCTGGCTACAAAAAGGCAGCCATGTGGCAACCATCCAATCCGCGGCACAAGCTGCATCTTTCTCTCTCGTACTACATTACAGGATAACTCGATACCACTTCATCATTGATACTTGAGACGCCACTGTTACATCGCAGTCTACATTCCAGTCGAATTCCCCCCCAAAAAAAAACAGCAACATTGCTCCTCTCACACCATGAGCCCCACAATGTCCCGTGTCGCGGCCGCAAGGTCCTTCTCCATCCTCACGGCAGCCCGGACGGCGGCCCGGTCCATGGAAGCTCATCCCTTTCAGAGACTTTCAAACTCACAAAGATCGGCTCGAGGAGACTGGGCCGGCGAGGGCAAGCGTCTCGGCAAGCAGGCCGTACTGTAAGTGTTCCGACTCAGACGACCCTGGATGCCGTATCGACTAACAGCCGCCAGATTCTTTCCCGGCATCACGATGCTGTTAGGATGGCCGTTCGCTGCCAAGGCTCTTTTCGATGGTCATGTTTAGGACGGTCTGTCCGTCCCTCCAATACTCGATTACTTGAGCGGCAGGGAAATTAGGTCAATTGCGTGTTTAGTTAGACAGCGCCACCGCCTGGCATTTCATTACAGCGTATTAGCATAGGCTTTTTTTTTCTTTCCTTGGACAGAGTGTCGATGCGTCGTTCATCATCAATCAGTTTCGTACGCCACTTTATGTCCTCACAGCCAACGTGTCTCGTGCTCGTGGTCCACCTTCTGGTTAACGCTTCTCTCACCAGTCATCCCTGCGATTCGGGCCCTCCGCATCCCATGTTTAGACGCTCGCCAGTTTGACCTTGACAGATGGCCTCAACATAACATGTCAGTCAAGTGACCAGGCCTGCGCACGCTTTTGTCAGGACTCACGTCGCCGTTGCGTACTCCTCGAAAGTTCCAAAGGCTTAAGCAGGAGTCCTTTACTGTGAATAATGATGACGAACTACTTCTTAGAAAATTGCTTCATCCAAGAAAAGTGGTTTCGTGGTGTGTATGCTTTTGCGCGAATGGACCAGCTGCACGCGCGTCGTTGCATCTGAGATCATTGGGGCCAAGAACGGGGCGCAGAAGAGAGGCATTTGGGATTGCGCATGCTTGAGCACAGTCAGAGGTTGCAGAAACTTTGTTTCGGGAAGAGTCAGGCCCATGCGGACGTAACGAGGGAAGTGAAGAAAAGTCAGCCGACGAATTTGCGCCATGGCGTGCGTGTGCTCCGGAGCAGAGCAGAGGAAGCGAAGCGCAGGCGACGACACGATTGATCCTTGGAGATGAACCCGCATCATGTACATTTTGGAAACATGAGTCGTGATCCTTTGATCAACGGGAGGCTTCTTACAGCAAGAGTATCAGAAGATCGGTGCCTTGCGCGTACACGCATCTATGGCTGTCAGCCGATTTTTGCCCACTGGCGTGCAACTTATGCGACAGTCCTCGATACGACAGCATCTTCACGCGCATGAGCGTCATTTTCCCAACAACCCCAATCAGAACATGCCTTTTTTATCTTGGCCTCAGAGATGGCATTGCTGCGATTCTCCTCGTGCTTTCGACAAAAGCCCTCCCGCTGGCGTTGTCAACTGCGAGCACAAGTTCAGGCTCAACATGCATTCGATCGCTCTGTCTCACAAAGCAATTCCTCGTGCTGTAAACCATCTTCTATCGCCTGTCTTCAGGTTTTGGCTTCGACTCCTCTGCGGAGGACGATGAGCTGCATCGTTTGAATCCGTAACTCCGCGCGCCCTTTCGATGTTCAACGCACAAAGCTTGTAGATTTGTGCTGGAAGTGGAGGCGGTTTTTCTTCTCATAAACCGAATCTTCGAAATCACTGAGCTGATCGTAGATCCTGTCTGCGAGCAGAGCTGCCGAGCAGTAGGGCGATACCGAGGTCGCGTTGCAAGGTTGTGGCGTGGTGCCTGGCGGGGCAGTCGATCGATGGGTTTGCAAAAGTATATCGTCGAGATGAATCGCTTGCCACTCGGCGATAAAGAAGCCTGTTGTTGGTCGGAAATATTCTTGATCTATAAAGTACTTGGCACTTCTTGCCTTCAGTTGGTTTGGTCTCGTCATGTCCGATCAAGACCCACTTGGCCAAGAGCTTGTGCACCATGGCACAAGATGATAAGAGCTGCGTCTTTCCGGCATGCTGGAACACGGGGGCGATAAGGGAGGTCAATTGGGAATAAGAAATGAATGACGCCGATGCTCATCCTCTTCATACCGAGCCCCGGTTCCCGCTGAGCCCAGCTTGTGCTTTGCTTTACATTGCGATGATAGCGACCCAAGCCCAGCTCGTGTCTCTCGCAAGGTCTTGATCGATGTCGTGCAGCGAATTGACGTCGGGCAGATACAACACGGCCGCTCAGAATGTCACCTTTCCCGTCAAGTGTCCGATCCCCCACAAACTGCCCAGAGCTGGATGGATGCCCTTTGGTTCCACCAGTCAAGTCACGGTCCCCGAAAGGCCCCCCACTCGCTGGGAGATGTGCCGAGCTGCTGCTGCATGTACGTGCCTTTTGTCTCGCGGCTGATTCGCGCTTCAGCAGGCTGACATGTATGGCCTGCTTGTGAGAAGGGAGGTGCGTTGCGGGGGAGGCAATCGCTCCTGCCCGCCGTCGGCTGTCGATAACGTCAGGCAACGTGCCAGCCCCTCTGACACCCGCCAGAGGCACCCCTTCGATCCTCGCCTTGCACCGACCCGACCTATAGCAATCACTGGATCACATCAGATTTGTCAGGTCATCGTGTGTTCTGATCGGCTAGGAAGACCTTGTCATGATGGATCCAGACTACAAAGCTGGCGCGGCCGAAGCACTATCTGCAGACAACACATCAGCACACGTCATCCATCTCGACCATTTGGCTGATGGACGCCAACAAGACTGCGAGCGCTCCTTCCAACCCCCTCAAATACTTCGTAACTTGACATCCGACGAACTGGCACGACTCGAAGCAAAGCTTCTGCGCAAAATTGACTTTAGAATTCTTCCGATGGTTCTGGTCATGTATATATTGAATTATCTTGATCGGTCAGTGGCCTGGATGAGTGGCACACCTTCAGTACTGACGCCCAATAGGAACAACATCGCGTCCGCTAGATTTGCCGGACTCGAAGATGACCTTGGGCTCAACGCCAGTGGCACTCAGTTTTCGGTATGTCAATGGAGAAGCAGCAATAACACCACGAGCTGACTTGTGGCCAAGACAGCTGTCAGTATCCTTTTTGTTGGGTATGTCAAGACTGAGCTTCTCACAAACAAACCCCTCACTCAGCTCTACCTTGCTCACCAAAAAGGTATCTACTCATGCAAGTACCTTCCAACTTGCTACTCAACAAGTTTGGGAAGCCCGGAAAGTATCTCCCTTTTTGTGTATGTATGGCCCTTGTCACTCTGCGATAATGTTTGGCACGGAAGCTCATTGGAACTTTAGATGATGATATGGGGCGTGATATCGACATCTACCGCAGCTTGCCACTCGTATAGTGGTCTCTTGGCGGCCAGGTTTTTTCTTGGCTTCGTCGAGGCAGCATATTTTGTGAGTTGCATTTGCTTTGCAGGCTCTCGGATCTCATCATTGACTTTCACAGCCCGGCTGTCTCTATTACTTGAGCTGCTGGTATACACGGAAAGAGCTCGGTATTCGAACTACGTACCTCTTTGCAGGCGCCTTGATTGCAGGCGCCTTCTCTGGTCTGATAGCAGCAGGCATTACCGGTAACATGGATGGAGCACGCGGCCTCCGTGCCTGGCGCTGGCTGTTTATCATCGAAGGCGCAATCACGGTAGTCATTGCGGTGTTGGCTTTTTGCGTGCTCCCAGACTTTCCACGGACAACTCGCTGGCTTGACGAAGAAGAAATTGCCCTTGCTACATGGCGGCTTCAAGAGGATATTGGCCAAGATGACTGGGTCAACTCGGAGCAGCAAACATGGTGGCAAGGTTTTAGGCTCGCATTGGTGGATGTCAAGACATGGGCGCTAGTGAGTCCGGCGGCCGAACATCTACTGGGCGGTTTGACCATGCTAATCGACTCCGCCAGCTAGCCCTGCTCTTTGGCAACCTTTCTGCTGCCTCGGTGACAAATTTCTTTCCAACCGTTGTCAGCACATTGCAATATTCAGATGTCATAACTCTGCTCTTGACAGCACCACCGTACATTCTTGGGTTGATCACCACCTTTGCAAATGCATGGCACGCGGACAAGACTGGGGAAAGGTTTTTCCACGTTACGATTCCGCTGGTTCTGGCAATATTGACATTCATTGTGTCTGCGTCGACAGTTAATACAGCTGCTCGCTATGCTGCTATTATGCTGATGGTAGGATGATGACCTTTTTGTGTGCTGGTGGCGGCACTCTGCTGACAAGACGCATCAAAACTAGATTCCAGGTATCTATAGTGGCTTCACCACAGCCTTGGCCTGGATTAGTAATACTCTCCCTCGCCCTCCGGCCAAAAGAGCCGCTGCGCTCGCATTCATCAATGCTGTGGCCAACGCAACGTCAATCTATACAAGCTACCTGTACCCGAAGTCGAGTGGTCCGAGATATACGGCAGCGTGGATTCATAATTGCGTTCTGGCAGCGATGGCAATCGTCGCGGCTTTCATTCTCCGTAAAATGCTGATCGGTCTTAATAAGAAACTGGACCATGGAGAGCTGGACCGGGTAGCCAGTGATACTGCTCCGAGTGAAGCTGTCGATAATGGATTTCGTTTCCTTGTGTGAGCCCCTCTACGCGGGTAGAGTGACGGAGTTTTCAATACACAGAGCTTCTCGTTGACCAGACTGGTATCATTGTCTCCATATATGGCCCCGGCGGTCAATCTGGTGAAAGTAAAAGGCAGACTCTGCACCATCAAATTTAAAAAGGGAGAAAAGTTCGAGCCGAAGACGGTCGTTGCTGAGGTGGTCACGTGCGCGTGTTGCTGACCTTCTTGGATTGGCGGGGCGCCACCTTAAACGCGGTTCTTGACGCGCATTGCCGCTCACGTCCCGGCAGCTATTGCAATGGACAAGGCGAGATGAAGCATGAATATGGCAGGCCAGTGATTGTGATACCAGACGATGAGAGCGGGACTTCGGAAGACGGTCTGCGATCAAAAGCGACGTCAAAACGCAGGCTCAGCGACGATGACGTCTCACCAAAGGTCCAACTCACGGACGACTCAGACGGGCCGCTTGTGAAGCCCAAAAAGCGCAAGACAAAGAGGAAGTCAGCCGGAAAGGCGGGCAAGACGTCAGAAGATGATCGCAGCAATCTCACGAAAGATGAGATTGACCTAGGAGGCATCCCGGATTATTTGCAAGAAAGACGGCGTGCCTTTGATGCGAACAAGAAGTTGTATCACGAGTCTGCCCTCATGCTGCCGCCTGATTACTCGGACATCGATTTCGAGGAAACGAGGCGGCTAGGAGACCTCAAGGAGCGGCCCGAGTTCGACACCAGGAGCGGCGTCAAACCATGTCGTGCCTACAAGGACATTGAGCTACCCCAGTCCGCGGGGTTTATCCCTGCATCTATTGCTCAGTATTTGCGCGATTATCAGATTTCTGGAGTCGAGTTTTTGCATCGAAAGTTTGTGTATCAAGAAGGCGGCATTCTTGGTGATGACATGGGACTTGGTAAGACGGTCCAAGTGGCTGCTTTCCTGACAGCAGCGTTCGGAAAGACTGGCGACGAGAGGGACAACAAACGGATGAGGGAGGTCAGATATCACCCAGGTCGCTGGTATCCTCGAATACTGATCATTTGTCCTGGGTCGCTGATCATGAACTGGCGGAACGAGCTGAACAGATGGGGCTGGTGGCACATTGATATTTATCACGGCGCTAACAAAGACGATATTCTCGGAACGGCACGCGCCGGCCTACTGGAAGTCATGATCACGACGTATGATACGTACAAAAATAATCGCAGCGCAATCAACATGGTCACTTGGGATGCTGTTGTGGCAGACGAATGTCACCGGCTCAAGGACAGCTACTCCCAGACGACAAAGGCCTTGAAAGAAGTGAATTCACTCTGTCGCATTGGGCTGACCGGCACAGCTATCCAGAACAAATACGAGGAGCTGTGGGCTTTACTGGATTGGACCAATCCAGGACATTTTGGTCCCAGGGCCGAGTGGATGCAGACAATCAGCAAGCCACTCGCTGTGGGACAGTCGCACGAGGCCACCGTCGCGCAGTTGAGCTTGGCCAGGAAGACTGCAAAGAAACTCGTTCAGAATCTACTGCCGCGGTACTTTTTGCGGCGGATGAAGACGTTGATAGCTGATCAGCTACCCAAAAAGACAGACAGGGTGGTCTTCTGTCAGCTCTCCGAGTTGCAGCAGGAAGCGTACGAGACTTTTCTCGGGAGCGAGAGGATTGAGTATGTTCGCACGGCAACGGATGCGTGTGTGCACCGCAACAAGAAGGGTTGGTGCTGCCGCAAACATCTCCCTGACGGGACGCCGTGGCCGGCAGTCGTCTTTCCGAGCATGATCGTCTTGCAAAAGCTAGCCAATCACCTGGCCCTTTTGGCGCCATCCACCACGGACCTTGACGAGAAACATGAGAGGGAACTGCGAATGCTGAAGACATGCATGCCACATACATGGAAACCGCTATACGAGCAGCGAGATCAAATCACAAGTCTAGTCAACCCTGAGTTTTGTGGGAAATGGAAGGTTCTCAAGAAGCTGCTGAGATTCTGGCACCAGAACGGAGACAAGGTACTCGTGTTCTCGCACAGCGTTCGCCTCCTTCGCATCTTGCAGCATCTCTTTACGAACACCAGCTACAGCGTCAGCTACCTCGATGGATCACTCTCGTATGAGGAGCGGCAAGATGTGGTGGATACGTTCAACTCGGATGCCACGCAATTTGTGTTCCTCATCTCGACCAAGGCGGGCGGCGTCGGCTTGAACATAACGTCGGCAAACAAGGTGGTGGTCATGGATCCCCACTGGAATCCGTCGTGGGACTTGCAGGCGCAGGACAGGGCCTATCGTATCGGGCAGACACGCGATGTCGAGGTCTTCCGACTCATATCCGTGGGAACGGTGGAGGAGATTGTCTACGCACGACAGATATACAAGCAGCAGCAGGCCAACATCGGCTACACGGCCTCGTCTGAACGCCGTTACTTCCGAGGCGTTCAGCAAGACACGGAGAGAAAGGGGGAGATCTTTGGTCTGAAAAACATCTTCACCTACCACACTGACATGGGCTTGCTGCGCGATATCGTGAACAAAACGAACATAGCTGAGGCCAAGGCCGGTGTGCACCTGGCAGACGTGGACATGGGTCAGGCCGCGCAAGACGGAGAGGCCCTGTCTCTTGTCAAAAAGGAGGACACTGATGCAGAAGATGGCGGCATGAGCCAGCTAGCGACGCTACTGACGGCTGAAAATCAGCAGAAGCTGCTGGCCTCCAAGAAGGCGAGTGCGCCCAAGAGCGACGCAGTCCAGGCCATCCTGACCTCGGTCGGAATCGAGTACACACACGACAACTTGGAAGTCATTGGGACGTCCAAAGTAGAGGAGCAGCTCTCACGGCAGGCGGCAATGAGATCGTATGGAGACGGGGACGCGGACGGCCAGAATCCTTTGTTTGCAGGTAGCCAGGAGGGCAAGACGGGCAAGAACGGAGGCCTGCCCTTTAGTACGTATCGACCGCCGGAGGAGGTCTGCCGCCGACAATTCTGCTCCATGGCCCAGGAGTTTGGATTTGCCAACGCCACAGACTTTGCACTGGTGGTGGAGAGTCTGTCGGGCGAGGCAAGGCGCAACTGCTTGGATCTGTTCTACCGGCGACGAGAAAATTCTCTGCAGCCGTCCGAGGGGCAGAGGATGGAGCAGCAGCCGGCAGAGACGGCATCTCAGGCTCCTGTGGTCAAGCGTGATGAGGCGATAAAGAAGGATGACGCGGAAAGCAAGGGTCTCCCGCCACGGCGGCTGAAGGCTGACGAAGAAGACGGAAAGGTCGCGGAGTTTGCAGATCTCAAGACCGAAACCTTCAAGGACGAAGACTCGAAGGGCAAGGACGTCAAGCCTGAGACGCCCGGTCGCCAACACATCAAAGATGATGCCAGCTTGAAGGGGGAGGCTCGCATTGGTGAATTGGATCTGAGGCTGATGCAAGGCGAGGACAAGGAATCGAAGAGAAGTTCAATCTTCATACTGGACGAAGACGATGACGATGACGAGCTCTAGGCGGACTTTGACTGAGGATATGTACACAATTAGATACCCCGCTGCTTTGGACACAGACGACGAGCTGTGGGCAGACTTTGACTGAGGTTATGTACACAATTAGATACCCCGCTGCTTTAGACACAGATGACTCGGTTTTTTTTTAATATGAACCACTTTTGTATCGCGTGTCTCTGGGCGGTATTTGCAGCAGCACTGAGGCTGGCAACCCGGCCTGAGTCCAAGATGATGACCCGCGCCGTGTCATCTACGATTCGCTCAGTAATGAGCGAGAGCAGGTGCTCTCCCCACGATGAATGCCCCCCCAACCAAAGATAAAATAACCCGAGAATCACAAGCGCAAGACCTGAGCAAAACGCCGGTGTAAATGCCAAATTCCAACCATCCACTCAGGGGTATCACCTCCATCTCGAGTCCAGCTATGCGAGCTTTCTTTTCTTTTCTCTTCTGTTCTTTCCTTCCCCCCCAAAAAAAAATCCTACCTTTGTCCTTTCGCCCCTGCGCGCTCCGCCTACAGCAGCTCAAAATCGTCCAGCTGATCCCTGTACTTCATAATGTTCCTCTTGATCTTGCTGCCGACGGACCAGGTGACAAAGTCCTCGGTCGCCTTGGTGACGAGGTAGGCCGGGTCGGTGACGGTCTCGACGCCGACGCGGACGTGGCCCTGCTCAATCATCTTGGTGGCGGCCTGGACGTTCTCGGCCATGCGCAGGCGCGTCATGACGACGGGCAGGCGGCGCCGCGCAAAGGCGCTGACGGTGACGGCGTTCTCGACGGCCGACAGCTTCGACCTGGTCGGCAGGACGCCCATGTCGAAGAGCTTGTCGAGCAGCAGCGCCTCGTGCTTGCGGCGGGTGGCGTTGTCGGGGGGCATGAGCGACAGCCGGTGGGCGAGCTGGCGCAGGGACTGATTTGTTGACCCAAGTAAGTGTGTGTGAGCAAACAAGGTAAAGTGCTTGATGGAGCAAGGAAAGGAAAGGAAAGGAAAAGGAAAGGGGGAAAGAAGAGAGGGGCAGACATACGCCGCAGAGGCGGTTGTACTTGTGGTAGTCTTCGGGCTTCTGGATCATGTACCGCCGCACGACGGCCTTGTCGCGATGGTCGTGGTCGGACTTGTAGGTGATGAAGTCGGTCTTGCGGAGCAGCTTCTGCTCGTGGTATCGGAGCTTGCGGACCATGGCGGGCGGGCGGGCGGGCGGGCAGGCAGACGAGCAGAGAAGGGACGGGATTCTTTCTCTCTTCTTTTTTGTTTCCTGGTTGCTCCCCAAGATGATGCACCGATTGGTGTGAGGAAGACGACGCCGCTCTGGATGTGTAGAGATGGGTGGGGTCCCATCCATCGAGGAGAAATGGGTGGAGGATTAAAAAAAAAAAAAGATAAAGCGGGTCCAGCCTACACTACCACCAATACCACCACTGCTTGGCTAGCTTGTTCCCTTTCATCCCCGGCAGCACCCACGACACAACCACACAAGCTGATCGCCCGTCAAGCAGCCGCACAACGTGCAACAAGGGCTGTTGGGGACAAGAAAAGATGCCTCTCCAGCTGGCGGCCTCTTGCCGTCTGCACCGCGCATCAGCCATGGCGGCGGCGGCGCGGGCATTCTCCTCCACGGCCTGCACGGCAGCGCCTCCTCCACGCGACCCATCGTACACCACATCATCATCATCATCATCATCATCATCATCATCATCACGACCACCACCACCACCACCTCAAGCATCCGCGTTCGCCAACCCCACGAGGTCGTTTGACCCCCCGAAACCCTCATCCAGCAGCGCCCTGCTCTCCATGAGTGACCACAGCAACTACGGCGGCAGCAGACGACGACCCGGCGCGCACTCCCTCCCCATCGCATCCCACAGATCCCCCAAGCCCAACAACAACAACAACAACAACAACGGCAACAACTCCAGCGGCGGCGGCGGCAGCGGCGGCGGGTACTCGCGTCCCGGCGAAGCGGCCGCCAGCATGCTCAGCCGCATCAACAAGCAGCAGACGCGGCACCGGCTCGAGGCCATCGAGGCGCTGCGCAACGCCAAGAACTCGGCCGACTACCTGCGCCAGATGCCGCGGCGCTGGGAGGCCGGCGATGTCTACTCGCCGCACGACCTGAGCCCCGTCGAGATGCAGAAGTGGCGCCGCCGCTCCCCGCGCACCGCCGACGTCGTCGACGCCCTCGCCATCCGTCCCCTCGACATGTACAAGAACTTCTCGCTCATCCAGGAGTTCACCACCTCGTCCGGCCAGATCCTCCACTCGGCCGCCACCCGCCTCCGCCCCGTCAACCAGCGCAAGGTCGCCAAGATGGTCAGGAGGGTCCAGGGCATGGGCCTGTATCCCACCATCCACGACCACCCGGAGATGATGCGCGAGCACTTTTACCCGGAGAAGAAGTAGTAGGTGCGTCGTCACAGCCATGGCGAGGAACGGTCGTGAACACGGCCATGGATGGTGTTGTCAAGGAAGGTCATGGTCATGTAGCCACGGTCAATCGTATCACAGACGCGTAGTCTCCGTTTTGGGGAGCACGGTGGGGGGACGCGCGAGGGGGAAAAAACGGCGTCATGTGTACAATTAGCTCAGCAGCTCATTCTTCGTGCGGGTGCGTAGCATGCACGCACGTACGTGTACATATATACAACTTCTACATGGTCCACATCCATCTCATCGCCGGCTCTTCGTGCCTGAGTGTGCTTCCTGTGGTGCGAGGCTCACGTCTTCATGACGCGCTTGATTCTGATCTGACACAGGCCGTACTCGTTGACGCGCCGAGTCACCTTGTCCAGCTCGGCCCATGCGGTACGATACCTTTTCTGAGCCCACTCGCGGTAGTTGGCCTGGAGCTCCTGTCCGGGCAGTGCATTGTGCACAATGGCAAGCCTGGCACGGACGGGGGGGGTTAGCATATGCGGGCGGTGTGGGTGACGGCGCGGTGCCGGAGAGCAGCTGGACTCACGTCGTGGCATCTGGCTCCGACCCCACGTAGGATGCCATTTTCGTCAACAGACTGCGCACTTCCTTCTCGTTGCCGCTCCCGGCGATGGCTCCCAGGTAGGCGCTGTACACGGCCGGCGGGACGTCCAGGTCCATCCGCTCCATCCTCTCCCAGATTTCGCGGGCTTGCTTTCCGCCGCCCGGTCGCCGTTCCAGGGCCCAGAAGACCGCCTCGAGACTCGCGTAGGAGGGGCCCTCGGCGGACCGCGTGATTTCGGTCCAGAAATCGAGCGCCGCCGTGGGCTTGTCGCACGCCGTGTACGCCAGCATGAGTCCGGTGTAGAGCTTCGTGTCCGGCCGGATGGTCGCGTCCATCTTGAGCATGTTGTGTATCTTGAGCAGGCCCTCGGGATCCGGGTTTGCCGCGACGCCCTCCAGATACTGGATGTATGTCGCCATGGTGGGATGGTAGGCCTTGTTGCGGTGCTGCCGCATGTGTCCGAACACGTGCGCCGCCATGTCGGGACGCTTGCGGTCGAAAAAGGCGCCCATGAGCTTCGTCCGGAGCTCGAAGCTCGTGTCCTGGAAATACTGCCGCAGGAGCTGGTAGGCGCTCCACGCGCGGGACGTGCTCGTGCCGGCGTCGAGGCAGAACGCGACAAAGGCAGCCTGCACCACCTCTCGCTGCTGCTCGCTGTACAGGAACGAGTGGACGGACAGGAGATCCATGACGTCGAAATGCTGGTCGTTTTCCAAAAATTTGACGCAAAGCGCTCCCGCTGCTTCCGGCTCGAGAAGCATCTGATACTCCTCCACCGCTTCGAGAAGCTGAAGCATGTGGGCGAAGTCGGGGGGCACTCGCCTTGACAGCAGCAGGAGGAATTCGGTCGTGCACCTTCGGAATCTCTCCAACAGATCGGCCCCGGCTTCGTTTGCCCACGGTTCGAAATGTTTGACTTGCTCAAACGCCGCCTCCGCCTTCTTCAAGTCTCCGGCGGCGAGCCACAGTTGCAGGAGGATCAGATATGTCTCTCCCCTAGGAGCAATGCCCTTCTCTGCTCCTAAAACCAAGACGTCCTCCGCGAGCCGAGAGTCTCCCATCTCGAGTGCAACTGCGAGTAGGCCGTTGATGGTGTGGTGGGTGGGTGGCAGCGGTCCGTTCTGATCGACCATGTGTTCCATCAATGCATTGACTTCGGATAGACTCTTCCCGAGTAGCAATATCGACTGCAAAATGACGTCCCAGTGCCTCTTGCGTGGTTGCGACTCGCCCAGCTGGAGCAGGAGAGGCACCGCCCACTGCTGCAGGCCGTTGCGCCGAGCGAGGGACGCCACGGCCCGGTAGACCTGCGCCTGAGGATATCTCTGGTCGATCGCCTGCGTAAACCAGTGTTTCGCCTCGGCTACGCGATCTCTGGCCGCAAAGTACTCAACCATGATCGTCTGGATGCTTGCGTCGCAGGGAACACCATCCTGCATCGCGAAATTGGCCAGGTCGACCAGTTCCTCTTCCTTGCCTTCCCTAGCCAGCCCCCGGCTGACGAGCTCTAGGAGACGTCCCTCCTCAGCCATCAGCGCAGAGTAGTTGGGGTCCCCCCATTTGGATTTCAGCATCTGCGCTGCCTCTGTTGCGGCCCCGTACTCGCTCAACACCTTGACTCGGAAGCTCCATTGCATCTCTGCGTTTCGCGCCTTTGCTGCGAAGCTTCCCGACTCCCAGACCGTTTGTATCGCATTTCCGAAATCTAGATGGTTCTTCGTTCGTTCGTACGGCGTAAAGTCGAGGAGAACTTTTCGTGCCATGGCCAGATCAGCCGCGGTGAGATTCTTGACTTGCTGGTCCTCGCCCACCCCCTCCGAAGCAAACAGATACTCGAGCAATCGACGGCATTGCAGGGCCTGCGTGCTGTTCAGCGGCAGTCTCCTCTTCAGTTTGGATTGCATCACCTTCCTCCAGGCCTCCATGAGCTCCTTCCTTGGCGGCGCCCGGAGGTTGTCGAGCATGCGGCTGCGCCAAACCATGATCTGCATCCATCCTGGCTCGTACTCGGGCTGTCGAACCTCCCTGGGCGGTTTCTGGAAGAGGGCTCCGAAGAAGGACCTGTTGAACGTCTTGCATGGCGTCGGTGCCAAGACGGGCCGTCGTCGTCGGGGACCATTCACGTAGAAAAAACACGATGGGGCGGGCAGCGGTCGGTAGACGAGGAGCCGGCGGCCATGGCGGGCCAAGTGCGGCCTCATGTTCAGTGGATCGTCCTAGTTGACACCACTTTCGATCGCGCTCGTGCAATTGAGCCTCGTGGACATTGGAGCTATAAGTTCATGGTGGAAGCTGGCGGTCTCCCGGAGCTTGCAGTCGGGCGAAGCTACGGAGAAGCTGGTCAGATCTCTCTCTGTGTCGGTGCCGCTAGGCACTGCGGGTCGGGCAGGGGCACGTCGGTCCACGACGTGGGCGGGCGTGAGGTGCCCGACCCAGCCAGCCATTTACAAGCAGCTAACTACTTTATATTCTCTTCTTGATTTTCTCGGCAAATCCTGGACCTCATAGATAGGTGACCGGCTCAGGAGTCAGATACTCGGGCACGTGCATGTCGCATTGTCGACTTCAACAAAGTTCAACAGATTGCCAAACAAGAATTCTTCTGCCATTCATGTTGGCGAACAATGGATCAGGCATGCGGTGCAGACATGCTTGCTTTGGAGCTGACGGTCGCGGGTACTGGCCACGGACTGGAAATATTATCAGAAAAAGGTACTTGGGTGCACCAGGACAACATTCGAGTAAAACTTGGACCGTTGGCTCCCTATGTTCTGCCACGGCAGTTCTACACGCTCTCTGAGCAAAGTTCGTTCTCATTTGTCATTTTGAGCGCAATGTAGAAAGTCCGAATGGCCGCGTTACTAACTTAGCCCACCCTGTAGTTTAAACAGGCCTCGAGACTCGCTCTCAGCATGGCTTCTGGGCTGCTGAACCAGCATCAGGTCGGCCGTGAACTGGCTTTTCAATGACCGCGCGAGCTTCAAAATACTACGAATACTACAATATCCGGAACGCTCAGACATGCGTGAGCAAGATGTTGTGCTGAAAATGCCTTGGTGAGAGGTTTGCTAGTTGCGCGGGCACCACCTTGCATGAGGGCCACAACTGGTAGCGCGTCTACTCGCATATTCAATCATCCAAGTCTCCCGGGCATCTGCTCACCTCTTCACTTTCAAAGCTCAAACTCTACTCTTTTGCTCTCAGCAAGTAGCGGATCTCCTAACGCTTCGTCACATACAACTTGCGAGCCAGCGCGGTTTCCCGGTCGGTATCGCGAGCTCTTGTGAATCACGTGATGAGAAGCTTCTCCCACCAACTCACGGGAAACTCTTCCCGAGCTCCATCGCCGGAACGAGCACACGGCCGGCGGCGAGGCTGAAATTTCGCAACCATGTCGTCGACGCCGGCCAAGGGGTCGTTAGCTCCAGCAACGGAGGCCAAAGGCATTGACGCTCTTTCCCCCGTCTCAGTCGTCGACAGCCCCCTCTCGAAGAGCATCGTGCTCGGCCGACCCGTTCTCCTCTTCGCGCTGCTATATCTGCGTTTCCATGCCTTGGTCGCCGATCCCGTGTCCACGCTCCGGCAGGCGCTGCCCGCCGTCGCGTTGATTCAATCTTTGTACGCCGTCGTGTGCCTGCCTGTTGCTGGCTCGCAGAACGGCAAGGCGGCCAGAAAACCTCGCCCGGGGGAAAAGAAAAAGTCGGATGCGACCACATCGAACGCCGTTTCAGTACGCCATGCCCCTACGAGTCGCTGCTATGTCTCCCGTTGAATTGAACGGCCGCAGAGGGCTTACGGTGCTACGAGTGAAGCTCTTGATGCTGACATGATGTCTCACAGACTGCGGTTCTTTCGCTGCTCTTGGCTGCCATCTCTACGCCCGCCGTGCACGTCCTCTTCATCCTTTTCGGCGCTCCGTTCCTCGACCACGTTGCCCACACGCTTCTATGTGCAGCACATTTCTCTCTCCTCGGACTGTTTCCCATATTCTACTCGCGCGGCGTCGATAGCCAGGCTCTAGTAGCTGTAGCAGGAGCTTCAGCCCCCTTGGACGAAACGTTTGGCAGTTTAGTTGGTGCCGTGGTCGGAGCATGGCTCGGAGCGGTTCCCATCCCTCTGGATTGGGACAGAGAGTGGCAGAAATGGCCCGTCACGGTGCTGACAGGCATGTACGTTGGATCGCTGCTATTGAGCCCCGTGGCTGGAACAATACTGTTTGGGAAGAAGTTTAGCAGCACCTCCGTCAAGGATGAATAGCACGGCTCCTTGCCACAATGCACCCCGACACTGGTCAATGCTGGTCACGAGTGGGCAACGATCCGGTTCGTCTTGCCGCCAGGCTCCGCAGCGATGAGGGTATTGAGTTGCAAGTCACCGCAGATAGCCTTGTCACTGCAGTCAAAGGGCGACAAGCTCTGTGTGGTCTGTCCGGTTGACAGACGCAATATCGAACATGTTCCTTTCTGGGCAGTATGCTCCTTGAGTGGGTCTGTATCAGTCAACAGGTCGCTTACACCACGGCATCAATCAATCTGTTCCAAGCGCTAAGAGTACTTCTGCGAAAGACCAAGATTGATGTCATCCGAGGCACGCGCCAGGAGGCTTTTGTCCCTCGGACCATCTCCGAGAAGACTCCGTAATACCGTTACGAATGACACGGGGCGCACAGCCACAACCAGGATAAGAGCGGAGATTAACGTGCTAAGTCTGTTACCAATCGCGCCCAGAGCCTTCAAGGCGTGATCCCCCAATAGGCCGATGTCTCATTTATCGTGGAAAGCGAGCCAGCGTCTCCGGTCGGCGCAAGCTTACGACAATTCTGTGCCTTGCGCCGCCTGCCGTCAGCCTTCTCCTTCAAACCGCCACCCCCAGGAATCTTGCAGTGTATTGCGCGTACGGCGTACGCGGAGTAGGTGGTACAAAGGGGGCCGATCGGGGTAGTTGCCGATACGACGTCAGCCTGCTGTCGTGTCGTGCCCGAGCTGTAGGCCAGACGTGGTTGACTTTAGCAGCAAACGATTGCGATTGAATCTTGCCATAATGAGCTGCCGAATGTGGTCGGACTAGCCATGCGGAACTTTCAATCCTCATGTTAGGGGACGTTTCAGATGGCTTGGATCTGTCGGCAGCATTGGCGATGGTGATGAAAGCGTCGCCCACTTCATTTCGTCTGGAGCTGTCGTCACCCTACGTCATTTCATCTGCTCGTTCCCTGTCCTACGATCGCGGTTGTGGCTTAGGGGCCTACCGAGGTGGCTCATCATGAGGTTTCGGGGTTTCTCATTGGTGGCCTTCACCGGCCAACCCTGGGTTGTGGTCGCCTGAGCGCACGCAGTTCGCCCGTAGGTCCCACCCATAGCTTGGCGACGGAACGAGCCTGGTCATTCTGGCAGTCGAAAACTTTCTTTCGGTCGTTTTTTGGGCGTGCTTGCGGATGCGGTGGGTACGTAGTCGATGAATTGGGTACCGTACGGTCTATTGCATGATTGGTAGCAAGGGCGGTGATGGCACTTGTGGGCGATTGAAGCGGTCTACAGAAGCGTTTCTAGCAAGACAGGCAATGAATGACCGGATCAGGTCGGCAAGCTAGCTTCGGCCCAGGGCGAGCCAGGAAGGAAGCTGGCTTGGTAGGTGAATAAGCCGTTCGCTATAACCTTGGTCGGTCCTGCTCAAAGGTTTGGAAGACGGCAATTGGACGAGTCGATGACGCACAACCTGTGGGCTGGGCAGGCATGGTGTGGCGCATTACTTGATTGGCAAGGCAGGATGGGCGACTTGCGGCGACACAGCCAACGGAGTGGCATTTGGTCGCACCCGTCCAGCCCAGTTTCTTTGTTGGATGTGGCTGGGAGCCTTTGCTTGCCGCCCTTGGCACGGTACATGTGCGAGACAGAAAAGCAATAAAACCCATTCAGTCCCTCCCGTCGGCCCAGCTGCGACTCTGCTCCTCGTCATCGCTCACTTGCCTGCCAGCTTCCAAAACACCCTCAGAAATCCGTGCCATTCTATTCGCCGTTCCAGACCATTTTGCATAACCGCCAACATGCCTCTCACTGGAAGGTGAGCCACGAGTCCCCCCCTTTCTCTTTCCTTCCTCTTGCCAGTCTTACTGCTTCTTGTCGAGTCGTTTACCGCCAAGAAAGCTCCCCATGCAGCCGTTCCGCGAAGCGTCTGCCATGTTGGGGGCCGAATGGCAACGACGGCGGCGCATTTGCGAGAGCGCGCTGTCCTTGCTCATTTGATGATGTAAAACAAATTTGGGGGTTTTGGATTTTCAGAAACTGACAAGATCTCTCCAGCGACGTTTGCAAGCTCATTTTCGCCATTCTGCTACCTCCGTTGGGTGTTTTCCTCGAGACTGGTTGCGGCGCTGATCTTTTGATCAACATCGTCTTGACCATTTTCGGTAAGTCCTGATCCGCGATCCGCTCCGCCTTTCTGCTTGGGTCCCTTCTCTCGCTACAGAAAGGTCTTGCCCGTATTTGCAAACCTGGGCTCAACTTCGCAATGCACTGCCCCGGTTGCAAACCTGACAGGCAAATGCATCTCCGGCGTCGTGCACCTTGCTGACATCGCATGCAGGTTACATCCCTGGTATCATCCATGCTGTGTACATCATAGTCACGAAGTAGCCGACATGCGAACAAAAAATGTGTGCCTGAAACAGCGCAGCCTATAAATCGCTCTTTACTTCCAACTTGTCGGTTTCGGAGGACATCACGATGACGTCGAAAGATGCAAGTTTCATGATGTAGCGATGAGGCTGGTCGCAGCCTCCCATTCTTCGCATTCGCAATAATGCAGAGACGATTCACTCATGGAATCTTTTTTCCTGTCCTTGTCTGTTTTCTTTTGTCCGGAGGTTTTGAGCTCAACGCCGTTGGTCATTGCTGGACAGTATTTTAAATACCCTTTGATACAGTAATGCAACAGCAATCCCAGCATTGGCCTCGTCGCATCTGCTGCAGGTGGCGTCAGAACAGACAGAGCATGTTCAGAAGATGGGCGATGAATGAAGAGCGACCTGAGCTGCTGGTGCATTTTGAATCACTGCAGATATGGTGTGAATGTCAATGGATCGCGCGGCGCACTCTGATCCTGCCAATAACCGCCTGTCTGACGACAAGGGCGTGGCATTGCTTGTCATCCCAGTGGATCATTGCTCATTGGTCAAAGCATGTGTATTGCGCGCCGATTTCTGAATCGATACTTCCATGCCGTGAAAGAAGCCGTTGATCTCCTCGTACAGTCGCTCTCTAAATGCTACTCTTCGCTCCCCGTGACTTCCGACGGCACGTTTTCATAACCATGCAAGACAGAGTCACCAGAGAAGTCGAGCCACCAATGAAAACAGACTCTCCTCTGCACAGTTGGGAGCGCAGCGATTTCGCCTTGTGCACGTGCACGGAGCAGAAGCGATTGAAATCTATAGCTCAAATTTGCAAATTCTGAGACAGGCGCAACGTCAAGGAGCTGTCGTGCCAAGTGCCATGTCACCTGGGCTGCCGTGTATGTCGTACAATCCCGAAGGAACGACTGGTCACGTCAGGCACCAGAACAGCGTGGATGGTGCGATGCATTGACGTGTTCGCCCTGTTCGCCCCTGCGGTACCTTTCACTTTGTGCAGATTGACGCCTTCTTTTTGTCGTGACTTTGGAGCTGTGAAGGGCGTTGGTTGCGCGTAAAGGAACAGCAGTCGCCTGACCAGAACACGACTGCGACGCGAGGGTATTCTTCATCCCACGCTCTGGCTTGGGGGTTTCTTTTCCCATGTCCGATTGAGTTGGCGCGGCTACAGCAGTGAGCTGGCACACACGAACACACAACAGCACAACAGACGCGCGCGCGCGCGCACCTCTACATACACACACACACACACACATATATATATATTATATAGTCTCAGTTGTATGGCGGGCATGTAGACATCCATTCATCGACTACTGCCACTCTGCCCTAGGGGCTGCGCAGAGGACAGCTACAACGTGTAGAATAGAAAATGCCGTGCGCCAGACGAAGGTTGCCAGTGACGCCTTGAGGGGGGGTTACGTCCCATGCGTTGCTGGACAAACAAACAGAAGCATATCAGCCAGCCAGTTCGCACCAAACAACGTCTCCAAAATGGTACGTATAGTACGATGAGACTGTGCTGGCAGGATCACTGAAGAGAATGCGACCGTGCGTGTCGCGACGGCACTGCCCTGCGCTGCGATGCGCTGCGATGCGCCCGCGCGCACGACCGCCTCCAATGTGGAAAGGGAGTCGCAAGGGCTGCGTCGTGTACACACGTTGGGGGGAGCAGCCGCGAGAAAGGTTCATACCGGGCTGCGACTATACGAGGTAGCGTTTTAGCATGTGTACGTAGCGTCCTTGAGATATGGAGCCCTCTCTTTCCGCTCGTCTTTGGTAATTCTGGACGAAAATCGGGCGCAGGGCTGTAACCGCGTACTACAGTATCATCTGGTCTGGTCTGGTCTGGTCTGGTCTGGTCTGGTCGGGGGAATTGAGCCAGGCCGGGGCCCTTCTCTAACCCCGTGGGCGATCCTCCGTACCAACAACTCATTTGCCATGCATTCATTTTGTGCACCTGCAAAGTGAGGGCGCGCCCGTTTCCAGCTGATGAAAACAAACAGAGGGTCACGCACGCATGGAGAAATTGGGCGCTGCGCTGCGCAAGCACATCTATATCTGCGTACTGGCTGAAACGAAACGAAAGGTCAAGTTATACCAATGACGCCGCCCCCCTCTACCCCGTCCAGGGGACACCAAAAGAAGAAAAAGAAGAAAACAGTAAAGGTCCCCATGTACATGCATTCGCCGGCCATCTCGATACAACAAAGACTCGACGAGATCCTGAAGAGGAAGTCTACATGCCCGTTGCAAATGCAGTGCACTAGAAGCAGCAGCCAATTATGCTTCCTGAAGCAAACGCCTTCCCTCTTCCTTCCCCCTTCCATCCCCCTTCCCCCCAGGGCCCGGCGGAAGCGCTGCATCGAAGAGTCCATATCCGCCCCCCCCCCTTTTCGTTACTCATCCTTGAGATTTGAAAGAATAAAAGCGCTGCGTAACATCGAAGTTGAGAAGCATGGCACCAGAAGCTCCCTCGGCCCAAGCTTGGAAAGGGAAAAAAACACACGAAGTCAATTGAAAAGAAAAAAAAAAAAGAAATCACAGTAGTTCCCCTTCACCTTCGTCCTCGGCCAGGCCGTTGTCGTCGTCGTCTTCATCCCATTCGATATCGGCAGCCATCTCCTCCGCCCGTCGCTGCACCTCGGCCAGCCCCGAGAGCTCCGCGACGTAGTCCTTCTCTTGCAGGGCCTTCTTGACGAAATCCCAGCCGTCCTCTCGGTAGGCGCTCAGGATGCGGGGGCTGCAGGCGCTGCAGCAGTCGTACGACTGGCCCCGGATGACGATATTCTGAAACGTAGACACGTAGCCCCGGATCTGGTGCGGCACGAGGCCGAGCGGGTGGTCGGGGGGCTCGCGCTCGGGGACGACGCCGGGCGTCGGCTGCGGCGCCGGCGCATCCTTGCCGAGGGGGTGCTGCAGGAGGCTGGTGAGCATCTCGACGAGGAGAGCGGACGCCATGGACGCGACGCCGGGCCTCGTCACGGTGCATTGCTGATCCAGCGTCTGGTCCTTCATTGACTGTGGGTTTGGGGGTAATTGTTTCGTGTGAGCGACAACTCTCTTTGTTGGTCGAAAAAGGGAAAGGGGGCCCCCCCCCTTGTTGGGTGGTGAGCGAGATTGAACTTACATCGGACGGGGCAACGACATCGTTGCAAAAGTAGCAACCGAGCGACGCCTGCGTATTGCTACTGCTGCCGTCGCTAGGTTCTGACCCATGTCTTATGACGACGTACGAGTCGAACCCCAGCGCGGCATTCATGACAATCTTGCCACGAGCTTTCCCTATGACCGTCGGCAGCCACCGCGATTCGCGCGTGTCCATGAGCAGGAACACGGCGTCGTGCGCCTCGATGAGCTGTTCGAGCTTCTCGAGGTCGGCCCTGGCCTTGGCCTCGTCGGTGAAGGGGTGGCCGAGCATGGGGACGGCCAGTGCGTGGCCCTCGCTCTCCACGCCCGGGTAGATGCGCTTCAGCATGGCCGCGGCGGCGGCTGCCTTGGGTTGACCGCCGTCGACGCAGTCGCTGAACTCGAAGAGGGGCTGGCGCACCGGGTTAGAATACGACACGCGCCCGTAGTCGACAAAGGTGACCTTCCTGACACCCCATCCCAGCAGATTCCTCGAGACGTAGCCACCGAGCGTCCCGGCTCCGAGGAGCAGGCATCTGGTGTTCTTTATCTTGTCCAGGTCCAGGTCCGGCGCCAGGCGCCACTTCATGAGCTTGAGGTTCAAGTCGACTGATGAATCAGCCAGTCGCGACGGGTCCATGTAGTCCCCTAGATTGGCCAGTTGGGCCTGGAGCTTGCCGTTGCGCGACCTCTCCCATCCCGTGACCTTGGGCATGTCCGCCATCTCCATCTTCTCGATGCTGTCCATCTCGACGGGGAGCACGACGCTCCGGGCCTCGTGTCTCCTGGCCCACGTGTCTCTGTAGCAGAGGATCCTCACTCTGGAGAGGCGGAAGCGCTGCCGGATGAGCACCAGCAGGTTTCGGAGGGGCCAGCCGGGCCCGTCTGCGTGGGTTGACGGGTCGACGAATGCGACGTAGCGGTCTTCTTCTGCCGCGTCGTTGAAGAAGCCGCTCTCGAAGCGTCGCAGGGAGGCGACTTCCCACCGGAAAGGGAGCTTGCTGGGCGCGTCGTGGTCCTCGGCCTCTGCATCCTCGGCACGGGCCTTTTTGGCGAGGAAGAAGCCGTGTTCGCGGCTGTCGACGCCGTATCGCCAGGTGCCGACTTTGTCAACCAGCGCGGTGGCTTCATCCGCGCTGAAGCGCTCGCTCGGCCCTGACCGTCTCCATAGGGGGTCTGAGTGCAGCGCAGGGAACGCGAACCAGTACGTGAATTTGTACTTTTTCAGATCGGCGTATGAGAGTATGACGAACGATGAGAGGAGTGAGGGCACCGAGTAGATGGTCCCATCATTGATCGCGTCCCATATCTGTGAGCGTTAGTGAGTGTCTCACGGCCAGACCGAAGGGTCACCAATAAAAAAAAAAGGCAATGTCTCTGGGACCGCAGTACCTGTTTTCCCGCGGTTTTGATCATGGCCGCCTTGTCCATGTTCTTGAAGTCCTCCAACGTGTTGACATTTTTAATGATGCCTTCTCCCCGGGCGATACCGAGGGGCGCGCTTGTCGCAGATGTCAGCCGTCAGGACTCGGGGACGCTGCTCCTCTCGAGGAGAGAGAGACTGACTCACGTTTGGTTGGTCAAGGCGTTGCCCAGGATCTGCATCTTGCAGCTCGCCTCGGGCTCCTCCACGCGCGGCTCATACAGGCCGAGCACGTTCCTCGCCGAGTCGTCCAGCTTGTCATAGTCAAGCTTGGACGCAAACAGCGTCGAGTAGAATGGCAGTTCGATTTCTGATGTGAAGGTCGCGAACTGGAGAGGAGTGGTCATCGCGAGCGGACGCCCTTTTGCGCGGGCTGCGCGTAATGCCGCACAAAGGGCGCTCTCCCTCTCCCTCGGCTTCTGGTGTTTTATGAGGCGCAGCCTTTCGGGATATTGCGCCGCTTCTAATTACGTGTCTGTGACGAACACTGTTTATGGAGAGTGCGCGCAAACGATCTGGGAGTTGTGTTGGCGGCGGCGGCTTGGTCTTCAAGCGAGGGCTCATCCGCGATCTCGGTGGACAGTCAGATGACAGTCAGCCGAACTATCACGAGCGCTGTGTCTCGCTGATGATGCTCTCCGGGGCCAGTGCTCTCCCCGCCAGGGAAGCCGGGGGGGCCCCGCCGCGGGGTTGGGGTTGGGGCTGGCTGTCTCCCGTCCTACCCGAGAGCTGAGTGACAAAAGCACACCCAGAAAAGTAAATCTCCGACTCATTCAATGTCGAGTTTTGTGAACGCGTGAATAGCGTGCTTTGATCTTGTCATGTTTTCTTTCAACCTTCGTTAGAGATTGAGTGTTGTATCAATGGTTGGCCTGCCATTGTGTCGGTGTTGGTAAACAATTCCTCTTGTCGATCTAGGTTCAGGAAGAAGAGCTACATCTCGTCAGAGTTTCAAACGAGTCATTATCAACGATGGCCAAAGTTCAAAATGCCTCAAGGCGCAGCTAATGGCATGCTCAGATGGGTTTCCTTGGCTTATCTACCGGCCTACGCTCTCTGCGCCATGCGTCGCCGCCCCTCGATTATCAAGCCTTACTGCCCGGTTGCGTTGTCTCTCTCATCTGATGGTAAAGCACGTACGAGACGACTAGCTCACAAGTGCAACGTGCGGACAAGGACCCCGATATTGAACGCCACGCGAACCCCACACGCCTGACGCGACCTCGAGCGCGCCAGATGCATACCTGCCCTGCGTATTCTTGCCGCCCAAGAACCGAAATGGAACGAGCCGGTTCTTGGACTGGCGATCCTTGACAGTGTTCAGCATGCTCATCGGTGTCTGCGGAGGTACTGTCTGAAAATGCGCCAAACAGATTTTTGGCAGGCTCTGACGCATCGTGTGCAGGCATCTGCTCCGGCAAGAAGACAGTCGCGCAATATCTTGTCGATCACCATGGCTTCAGACGCCTCTACCTGAATGCGTCCAAGGGCGATGGGAACGGCATTACGAATCAAGAACAGGAACAATCCGCGGCGACACTGCCGGGAGGCACGTCGACGAGAGCCGCCAAGCAGAATGGCTTCCACCCCGACGCCGCAGCAGCACTGTCCGGCGCATCACGAGTCTCGCCGCCACAGCATCACCACCAGACGTTCTCCTCACCCGAGGAACTGCTCGACTATGTAACACTCCGCTGGCAGAGCCGATTCGTGACGACCGACATCCCGACCGAAGCCGTGCTCGACATCTTCATGCGCCGTCCCTTCTTCCTCCTCCTGTCCATCGACGCGCCCCTCACGGTCCGGTGGCGACGAGCCCAGCTTCGCGCCAGCGGTAGTGGCAGCGACGGCGACGGCGACGGCAACGACGACGATGATGCCGACATCAGCCTCGAGGATTTCGTCTCCCGCAGCGATCGCCATCTGTACGACCCGCACGGAGGCTTCCAACCGCTCATCTCGCGCGCCACGGTGCGCCTGCTCAACACGTCGTCGTCGCTCGCCCACCTGTATGCCACGCTGGGCAAGCTCGACATCCCCAACCCGGATCGTCTTCGCCCGGGCTGGGACACGTACTTCATGGCGCTGGCCTCGCTCGCCGCCCAGCGATCCAACTGCATGAAGCGTCGTGTGGGATGTGTTCTCGTCGGGAGGGAGCGCCGCGTCATCAGCACAGGCTACAACGGCACCCCTCGCGGGATCCGCAACTGTGCCGATGGAGGCTGCCCCCGCTGCAACGAAGGCAACAGCTCAGGAGTCGGCTTGGCCACTTGTCTGTGCATTCATGCCGAGGAGAATGCACTGCTCGAGGCGGGCAGGGAGCGAATCAGGGAAGGGTCCGTTCTCTACTGCGATACGTGTCCGTGCTTGACTTGCAGCATCAAGATCTGCCAAGTCGGCATCAGCGAGGTCGTTTACGCCCATGGCTATAGCATGGACAAGGAGGCCGCCGCTGTCTTTGGCCAGGCCGGCGTCAAGTTACGCCAATTCATCCCTGTAAGTTTCATGCGTGCCTTGCTGGCGGCTTCTTGTGCCTTCCGCCCCCCCCTCCTTTTTCCCTTTCTCCTGCCCCATACGCATATTCACTGGAAAAATTCACTTCCCCATTCTGTCCGGCGCTATTTCGAGCTTTTGTTTCCCTGTGGCGACCGCCTGTGTGCTACTTTCCCCAATGGTGCTAACCTCGAGCCACTTTTTTTTTGTTGCTTGCAGCCACCGAACGGACTAATTCACCTTGAGCGCATGGAGTTATATTGATAAGGGTTCAGTAGTTCCTGCTCTCTCTTTGTTTGTTTTCGATAGTCGTTGTTTCCCCAGTGCCGACGGATTGGCATGGCTAGCGGGCGAATGGAGTAGAAATGCATGTGTACATACTAGTCGTTCTTCGCGGCTCTAGAACGCACCGCGCATTATCTTTGGAGATGATCTTTGTCTATATTTGTGGTCATCATTTGTCCCCTCGTCCGTGCGTGGCAGCTGTGTTCAGCTTCCGAGGACATTATTTGAATGGGTTGTAGCTCCATGAAATCTTTCGCCGTTACAACGTGTGACTGTCAAAAGCCGAGCCAATTTGATGCCACCTTCCGCTTTCTCACGTTAAGCTGTGCGCTCTTGTACAATTTGCATGCCTTTTGCGGACAGTTCATCCTGACAGTCCAAGCCCCGACCGGCAAAGATGTGAGCGGCCGGGTAGCGTACCAAGATCAGCATTCACCCGTTGCGGTGTGTGTCGGCGGAGTGCCGGTGTGCCTGTACGTAGACAGACAATGAACAAGAAGATGTTTGCTGCCGAACATTGATCTACACATTCGGAACCATTCTCGGCACACGTGGATCAGTCGCACACAACAGAGGCGTCAACGTGCTGCTACTACGTACCGCGCCCCCCTTTATCACACATGGAGCGCACGGGGCACCGATCAGATCCCCGTTGCATCGAACCAAGGTCAAGAGCAATCCCTCGTGACATCTCGCTGTGGCTGGATTGCTTTGAGCTGATCGACCCGTCGAGAAGGAAACAAAATAAATGGGTTCTCGTTCTGAGTCGACCGGGTCCCCTTGCAGCCGATACATTCGTCGCTGTTACGATACTGCGGTGTGTGAGAGAGTCCATCCGCCCCCGGCACGAACCGTGGCGAGCTGCGAGACACTGTGACGAACAATTTTCTGGGCTGAAGTACGGCGCAAAGAGACAGGAATTCAGTAACAGGAGCCCCTTGCATGATCTGCAGATAACTGAAGCGAGGTGAAACAAAACATCGCTTTTCTTCAATTCGAAAAGAAAGAAAGAGAAAGACAAAACATGCCCCATGGGTTTGTCAGAGACATGGGGAAAGCCGAAGCGTCTGCTCAGTTCTCAAATGAGAACCAAGCAGCCCCTACCATTGTAAAGTCCCTGAATTTGCCGTTCGACGGGAATTCGATCATTCCTCATGGCAAAGCTGAGCTTTTCTCAGGAAATTGGCCGAAGGTAGTCCTCCTTTCGTGGGGCCAAGCCCAGGACTAAGAGCCTTGAACCGAGATAACAAGGCAAGTAAACAAAATGAGTGAGGCATGAATCTGAGCCGCGATTGCAATATTCCCGCAGAATCTGAGATGACTGATAATTTAGAGGCCCTGGCATTTTCTCCGTATTATAGTGGGGAGCAAAAATCGGAACCGCCTGCGCTCACCTTCCGTAGCTCTGTGGCGTGCTGGCCTCCGTCTGCGCTGTCGAACAATCTGGCTGACAAGTTGAACACTTTAAAAATAAGTCGTGTCCATCACGAGCGACCAGGGAGGGTGCACCATCAACCTTGGAACAGGATGAAGCAGGTTTGCGACGGCCTCAACAAACGGATGACGTGGTGGAAGCCCGCAATGACGACGTACGTGGCTCTCTCTCGTTCGCATGAATCTGACAGTCTTGTCTGTGGGTGGTGGAGGTGGCCGCGAGTCCACGTCAAGCCAAGCGGCTGTCCACCCCGGGGGCAGCAGCCGGCAAACTTGAGAAGGAGAAGAGGTGAGGATCGACGAAAAGGACCCAGAATATCCCTCAGGGGCCAGCGACCCAAGACCGGGGCTTTTTGGAGCCTGGCATTCTTGCCACATCCTGACCCTTGCACCTGTGACCGCCCCGGTGGGACTTGCCGACAGGGCCATGTCAAGATGGATGGATCTATGAGAAGGGAACAGGTGGTGTGAAAACGGTTCCGCCAGTCTTAGGTCAGAAAAGGGGCTGTGGATTACCTTACCATCCAAAGGAAAAAAAATAACATGTCATGAGTTGTTAAAAGCGGGCATCACGAGGCCTTGTTTTTGTCTGACAGGAGCACACCGTGAACCAATGGATCCGTAGCAATGCGGACGGATCAGACCGCTCAGAACGCCGCGGCCCAAACCGCGCGCGACTTTAAGGACATGATGAAACACATGGCGTGCTGTCCGTCTCGTGCACCAACACCCAACTCGGGCTCGTTCGCCAATAGCGGAGAGATGGGGGACGCAGGGACGTCGGAGGAGGGGGGGGGGGGAAGAGAGACGATGGCAGAGTGCTCAGGTACGGAGCGTCATGAGTCTTCTGCGGGTGGCACCTCTTGGCCCCATGATCGCCCACAAAGACGTCCATGACGGGGTCATCTACAACTATGCGCCGGGGTGGCGTGCTGGAGTTTTGTGATGCCCAACGGGCGAACGCGTCGCGGCGCGTCGTGCTAACCGCATTGAGTAACACTGTAAACAAATGCGTCACTCCACCACCACCCGCATACCCCTGGCAGGCGCGACTTGACAGCCCGAGCCCGTATGCTTAGGCCAAATGGAGCAAGAGCAATGCATCCTTCTGCCCCAATTTCCTCCCACACCCTTTGCCGAATGCTGAACCCCCGAATGCTTTGTTCACATTCCAGTCGTTGAGCTTCACTGTGTTCTCGCCCTGCTTGTTACGCTATTGTTGTCAGAATCTTTGTTGTCCCACGCACGCCCGAGCCTCGCGCTGATTCCTAACATCCGGCATGCGCTGAGTATTGGTCGCACTCACAGTGAACAGGAACAACTTCTGGGTTGCGAAAACGAACAGCACGCGGTCGCAGGGCTCGACCGGAGCAGGAACAGCATCCATCGAGTGATCTGGCATCATGTGGTGAATGCTGCCGTATCGCTACCGGACAACTACCTCCGCCTGTCCTACCGTCACCGCCACCACCTTCTTCGTTGCAACCTTCGTTTTTGCCAAAAGGCCATCTCAAATACGCACTTTCGCGGCGGTGCCTCTTGGAGCCTGGAGTCTCTCGTCTCTTATCGCCGCTGGGAGCACACCAGACATGACATAGCCCTCTCCTGGCAGAGCCTCCCTTAGTGACGGAAGATTCTGTTTCGCGCTACTGGGCATGGTGCAGCTTAGCTTCATTCACACCCTCTTTCGTCTAGTCCTTTGTCTGTTCTGAATAGTCTTCATCGCCCGAACTTTGAAGACTGGCCACGTCCGCGTTTGACAATCAACAGCTTCGTATCAGAGTCTCGCGCGGGAAGAACCCGGCCTTTATACACCACGCCTTAACTCCTCCGGACATTCCTCAGTGGATCACACCCGGCGTTGCATTCCAGCAACACCCGTAAACATCGCCATGTCTTTTTCAAATGGAGGAGGCACGCTCGCTTTGCCGTCGCCAACGCACGCACATCACATGGACGTCACGTCCGCCGTTCGAAGCTTACGACGTTCAATATCACGATCGCCCTCCAAATTCTTATCTCGAGCAAACTCGCAAACAGCGGACAGCCCCCCGCTGGCCTCCCCACAGTCGCCCTGTCGGCGATTTGGCGCGACACCTCAACGACAGCACATTGCGCCGTCTCAACCTCAGACAGCACCGCCTGCTGTTACCTCTGCGCACGCTGTCTCTCCCTATCAGTCTTCGCTTCCGACACCACTTCGGCCAAGTGTCAAACTCTCCCTCCGTTCCGCCAAGTCTGCAAAAGCATCATCGAGCTCTTCACGCCCGCTGGCGCGTGCCAAGGTATCACCAAAAAGTCCACTGAAACGGGCACTGAGTGACGCGCCAGATTCTGGGAACCTGCGGCAAACCTCATGCTCAGCTTCCCCAACATCGATTGCTCCACGGGGACAAGAGAACAACAGTTCGTCACCTCGCAAGAGCTTCGGTGATAAGCCGTCGCGACACAGCTTCCATCTCGATATATCAGGATCGTCTCACGACGCGACTTGGAGCAACGAACCTTGCATGGTCTCGACAACTGGCGCGCTGAAGCGCAGTGATGCAACAATGAACCTCGACTATCCTAATCAGGGCAGTCCTGTAGCCAAACGACGGAGCTTGCACGGAATCAGTGGTCTCAATCAATCGGGAGAATTGTGCATTTTGGGCATCAACAGGTCATTTACGCAGACTTTCGATATACATGAGGATTCCTTTCCTTCTGACTATGAATTGTCTGGAGATATTATGGAATCGTTCAGCACCCGACGTGAGCCGCTGACTTCACCTTGTCCCTCGACCAACCTCCCAAAAAGATCGTCCTCACTACGCAAATCCACACTGCAACAGCGGCATGGTGACAAAGGCTCTTGGGGACGAAGATCGGGTGAGCGTCAGTTGGCTCAGATGGGTGGTGAAAAGTCATCTCCCGCGCGAAGTCGACCTCGCCTTTCCTCCGATCACTTCGTACCTCCTCAAGCATCACGGGATAATTTATTCGCTTCAGCGGCATCAATATCCACCAACGTCGGCCACACTTTGGACACACGGGGACACCAACCCCATCCACTCTCAAAGACGCTCACTACCTCAATCTCCGGAAACAGTCTAACGGAAGAACCCTCATTCAACGCGTCAGCGCCAAAGTTGTCCGAGAAGCCAAAGCCGCATCCGTTCTCTCGCTCACTGCCTTTGAATGCTACAAGACCTACGGCCCGGTCAGTCAATGAACACGCAGTGGATACCGCTACACCGAGCCAGGCCAGCCATCTCTGGATACCTGCTTTCAACTCCACGGGCCTCATATCCAAGGTCAATCGAAATCCTGAAGAGGACTCCTACAAGAAAATCGCCCCTCCCGACACGCCATGCAAAAAACATACGAATCCGTTCGCAACTTTTCCGCCCCCCGTTGGCAGCGCGATCAAGAGGAAGGGTAACAACCGTAATTCTTTTGCCGGGATACCGTCAACGCCTTTTCATGTGTCCTGCTCGCGAGCACCGGACACGTTCGGTCAACCTGGAAAGGGCCTGTCCATATTTCAGCGTGGTTCTGCGTCAAAAGGCTCACGCCGTGGCAGCATCTTGAGTCTCGAGGGTGAAGACCACAGATTATTCAGCGACAATATTGATCTCTCAAATTCATTGGAGGGAGATGTTTCGCCCACACCTACCAAAACTACGAATCTGACATCGAGTTTGAGCAATCTCAGTGAACAATCACTCGAGAGTCCCAGCGCAAATCGCTCCTTCGGTCTCCTTCTCTCTGCCGTAAAACCAGTATCGGCGCCAGCTCGAGAGTCTACAAGTAGGTTTAATTTCTGCGAGGCCGATGAATTGCCAAGTGCTGACAGAAAAAAAAAAAAAGGCAGTCCAGTGGATGGACGTCGAACACCCCAAACTCCGCAGGAGACCACGTTACCGCTGGATACTAGCCGCCTATCTATATCGCAATGCGCTGACAGCTTCAACGAGAAGCACATGCCTCCACCGGTGACACCTACTACGGCTCGTGGCTTCCGATCATCGAACAGTAGCTTCGTCACTCCGGTTAGTGATCGGGTCCAAAACCTGGACGTCGATGCCAGTCTGCTTTCGAGATTTGACAAAGCCGAGTCTATCGGAAAGGGCGAATTCTCTACTGTTTACTGCGTAACCAAGTTTGAGCAACCAAATGCTTTCGGGAGCGTGACACCAAGCAGACAAGAAAGCCAGAGCCCAGCAAAAGCACAGATCTTTGCCGTCAAGAAAAGCCGTCATCCGTATCAGGGACCAAAAGATCGAGAAATGAAACTGCGGGAGGTCCGCATCCTGCAGTCGTTGACGGATGCCGAGCACGTTGTCCGATACGTTGATCACTGGGAACACAGCTTTCACCTCTACATACAGACGGAATTCTGTGAAGAGGGAACGCTGGCCACTTTCCTCGGCAGCACTGGTGTCAACGCCCGATTGGACGACTTCCGCATTTTCAAAATTCTCGAGGATTTATGTCTGGTTCGTATATTTCTGAGCCTAGAGGGCGGAATGTGGCTGCTAACCATATGTCCAGGGACTGAAGGAGATTCACGACGCCGGGTTCATGCATCTGGACATGAAACCGGCAAACATCCTGATTACTTTCGAGGGTGCGCTGAAGATTGGGGACTTTGGGCTGGCCCAGCCATCTGCGTCAGGCGAAGGGGTCGATGTGGAAGGGGACCGCGAATACATGGCTCCTGAAATGCTTGAGGGCAAGGCCGGCCGATCAGCCGATGTCTTCTCTTTAGGACTCATGACATTAGAGACAGCAGCGAACGTGATCCTCCCCGGGGGAGGTCCAGCGTGGATAGCCCTCAGATCCGGAGATCTCTCGGGAATTGAGAGCCTTCCCAGCCTTACGTGGAACTCATCCATGGAAGTGAAGCGCGACGCAAGCGGCAATCCCCTCAAGACTACTCGCAGCGACGGCTCCTGCGGCGAGAAGCAGCGCAGTGATGCCAATCCTTTTGAGTCATTCAAAAGGTCTGACCCGCAGCAACCACCCGCAGACTTTATGTTTGATCGTTGGCATCCCAGCTCGCTGGACTCGATTGTAAGATGGATGGTGGCTCTGGAACCTGCAGACCGACCCGTCGTCGATCAGATCCTGGAGCTCGAAGGTTTGAGATGGGTCGCTGAGCATCGCAGCGCACCAGCGACAGTCTACGAAGGCAGTTGGGGCCCGACCGAGATACACCCTGTTTCGATCGCGATTGATTGTGACACGGAAATGACGGACGTGTGAGGCGCCGAACACAAGCTGGTATCGCCGAGCCTTGCGACGGTCCTCCACCTCGAGACATCTGCGCAAGCGTGGGGCCCGGCTCACGTTACCTGACCGAAAATCCATGCAGCCAAACGGCGCAATCATAATTGTTCACGAACGCCAAGCAAAAGGCCTTTACGAAAGGAAGACGATAGGATAAGTCGTTTACGGAAACCAGCGAATCGAAGGCCTCTAACGTCGCGACAGACGGGGGATGTCCATCCAGCTGTTGATACCCGGTTAAATGCTATACGCCAGAATCAATTGAGGTTTGGCATTTCGGCTGGAGTTGCGCCCACCTTGTCTTGCTCTTTCTCTTTTCCCTCGCTACCGGACATATATTTCGACAAGGAGTTTCGTCTAGCCAGCAACCGAGGCAGTGCGAAGTGAAATCTGTTCTAGACGAGCTGAGTGTTATCGCCGGCAAGTTGCCGGCAGGCGGGTGCGCGATTTGGCACAAGAGGTGCACTGGGAAAAAAGGTGTATGGTTTTGTTTGGCCTTTCTGTATCTTTTTTACTCACTGGGGATGTATTGCGCGTGCGCAGCTGATTGCACAGAAAGACCTAGATTTAGAGTTCCCGAGCCAGGCGGAAAGGTGGTATGCGATACTATCGGTGTTGATTGGAGCATCATGGATCTGACATGGCGTATTGGGGGTTATTGGGTTGCTGATCTGTTTTCAAGTCATGGTTGCACGATGAAATGGCATGAACATTAAACGATCAATTTCTTCTTCTTCCTGTCCTGTCTGCTTTGCAGCGATTAATTGAATTCCTCTGTGGTACCATGACAGGTCTGCTGGTGGCTTTACTTTAATTGGCGCATATGTTGGTTGTTGGTGGAGCAAAGGCGACGAACGGCTACGTACTAAGTACTCCGTTGACGCTAGGAGAGACGAGCCAGCCGGTGACAACCAACGGCCGGCCAAAAGCCACTCGCTCGCTCCCCGCCTTTGGCCGTGTTGGCTCCAGACTTGTTCCCAGCCGTGGCTTGCGTCTTCTGGGGGCGTCTCTCGACACAGCGTTCATCACGCATCAAGACAGACAGCCGCTGGGCCACTAAACGTAGACATGACGGGCTTTCGGTTGCGCGACGGCCAGTCGGGGCCTCCGACACGGGAGAGCAGCCGCGCGTACTGGCACAAGGATGCGTCGGCCGTCTTACTGGGTCACCGCACGACGGAGGTGGTGCCTCCCACTGCCGACGTGGTCATCGTCGGCTCCGGCATCACGGGCACGTTCGCGGCGAGGGAGCTGGTCAAGGGCGGAAGAAGCGTGCTGCACCTCGAGGCGAGAGAGGCGTGCTGGGGTGCCACTGGGCGAGTAAGATGACGACGACTGGCCCTGCTCGCTCCCCTGGTCCTCTCACTCGGCTGACAAAAGACTGCGCAGAATGGCGGACACTGTCAGCCAATGCTATACTTATCAAGGCCTCACGTCGCGCGGTTCGAGCTCGGAACGTACGAGTTCCTCAGGGACTTTATTGCCGAGCACAAAATCCCGTGCGATTGGAAGGTTGTGGGCGGCGTGCATGCACTGTTCGACAAGGAGTCGTACGATGCAGCAGAGAAGCTGATCAGTCTCTTGAGGCGAGAGCATCCCGATCTCGCGGAAAAGGTCATCCTTGCCAGGAGAGACGCCAGTCGTTCGCTTCGAGTGCCTGCTGCCTGGGGAGCCGTGGTGCAGACTCACGCGGCGAAGCTGTGGCCATACAAGCTGGTTGCGTGGGTGCTCGAGCAGCTACTCGGCGAGCATCCAGCGAACGAGTACAATCTGCAGACGAACACGCCGGTTGAGCACCTGCAGCGCAACGACGGCCATGGTGGTAGCGGCTGGATCGTGCACACGCGGCGCGGCCAGGTTGCTGCGCGACATGTCTTGCTGGCATGCAATGCTTACACTTCGTACCTGCTGACGGGCATGACGGGCCTCATCACTCCTGTTCGTGGCCAGGTCACAGCCCTGGTGCCGCCGGCAGTCGGCCACAAGCCCCTCGAGCATTCCTACGTGTGGATGAGAGGCGGCGGGGACGACGACTATCTGATTGAGAGGGACGAGGAAGGCGATGAGCGGGTGCTGATTCTTGGTGGCGAACGCTTTGGGACGTCCGGGGCGGAAGAAGGAATCTGGGACGACGGACCAGTGAATCACGTTGTCGGGGAGAATCTCCGCCGCGCTCTGAGCACTGCGGTCAAGCTACGAGGCGAAGAGTACGAGGAAGCAGAGCGGCTGGAAGCAAAGTACGAATGGACGGGGATCATGGGATTTTCCAAGGACAACTATCCGTGGGTTGGACGGGTGCCGCCGTCTCTGGGAGGGGGAGGCGGCGAGCCCGGCGAGGAGAGTCACTTATGGATCAGTGCTGGCTATACGGGCCATGGGATGCCAACGGCTGCGAGGTGCGGCATCCGGGTCGCGCAGATGATGATGGGGAAGAACAAGTCGTTCGAAATGCCCGAGGAATACGAGATGAGCGAAGAGAGGGCTGAAAGAGCCGCCAAGATGGAGCCCACTGTGAGCCGCGGATTCGTCGATGATGCGGAGAGGCTGTTGCATACCCTGCAGGGGAGAACCTGATGGCCTGTCGAAACAATGGCGGTATGTCTATACGCGATGGAGGAAGTAGACTTGGGGCACAGGAAACAAGAGCCGAATTAGGGTCGAACCTGCTTCAATATCGCGCAGACGTATTCCTCGACGCTGAGCGAGGGCCTGCGGTCTCGCATGCCACGCCTTGCGGGATTTTACTCGCCCCTGATTATAAGGGCACCGCCTGCGATGCTGCTTGGCAATGCCGAGTGAGACAGGCGGCTCCCTCGCGAAGCCCGAAGGAGTATTGGCGCTCAGCCGGAGCTCCCAGACTGCCGGATCTTACCTTGTCAGGAGCTATGCCGATGAGGGCAGGGAAGGAACAGTGTGGTGCGGGACAAGAACATGTATGCCAGATGCTCCCGCGGCGCGCACTCTGATCCGGGCAACTTTGCAGACACCTTTCAAGTAGTCGTCCGTGACATGCTGGTCCTCGTGCGAAGTGCTTCACCAACAGCCAAGATGAGCAGACGAATTGGCGCCCTCCCGAGACAAGGACTTGAGAGAAAGCAGCTCCGGCTTCACAGTTGGCACTTCAGGCCAATCTTGATGCGTCGAGCGAATTCCAAGACGCCGTCACCCCTAGTCGCCCAGCTCATTGGCGACGTTTGTAAAAACTTGTGCGTATTTTTGCGTCGGAAAGCCATTGTGTGAGTGCAACGTCGCTTCGTGCCTCTCCCGCTTGGTCCGGATGCGACACAGCCACGCGGGGGCAGAGAGTATGGGTGGGGGGAGACTGGTCTGCCGGTTGAGTCGAGGACGTGCCTAGTACATCATGACATACAGTATAGAATACCCAGATCTGCTACAGTGTGCTTAGGGCTGACCGGACGAGACCTCGATGGTGGTGGACGGCAGTCAGCCCACGCTGCGCTGGAGGATGATTCAAGGAACCGATTGATTTGTAGCCACATCTGGTGTCAGGTCGGCAGATGGGTGAGTGGGTGTGAAGAACAGGGAAAAGAGCGCGCTCCTATTCGCTGCAGCGTACAAGTAGCGCCCTTTTCTCCCTTTACCTACTTATCCTTGGAGACAATTGAAGAAACAGTTTTTTTTTTTTTTTTTTTTTTTTTTAATCGTTAATTTTTGTTTTCGTGGGGAATAGGCCGATGACAAAAGTTCGCTGCTGAAGCATCTATATCACGGGCATTGACCGCTATGACGCGCGCAGCCATTATCGTATCACACGTCTACCTTGGCCATTGGTATGTATTGTACGGCGACTGCGAGTTGAATCCCGAGGGCCTTTTCGGAAAGAGCCCGAAGCGGCCAACCACTTTCCTTTCCCTCCCGCACACACGCACACACACACAGACAGCAGATGGAGGGAGGAGAGTGTGAGCACAACCAAACCCCCGAGCAAAGCGCCGCGGCCGGGCGGGCAAAGCGAGACTGGAGCCCGATTGCTCTTTGATGCCAGTTCAGATTGATGCGTGGTGACGGATGACGGCGCATGCCACCCACTCTGCTGCATGAGCGCCGTCGATATTGCAACCTCCCCGGTCTCTGGCCAGCCCACGAGACAAGACGACCGTTTATAGCCAGGCAATTCTCTGGCCCTCGGGAAGCCGTGTTGTTTGAAGGTGAAAAGATTGGCGTTTGGAAACAAGTGGTCCGCCCGAGCCGGAATTGGGGTTAGGCGCGGGAGACTGTGTGCTTAACCTGGCTCATCTCATCCGCCGCGGCGCTTGTTTTGTCTGGTGCTAGTAGTATTCCTAATTTAGCTAGCGTGGTCACGTCGAACAGGAACGATCGTGTGGACGTTATGATAATAGTCCCCCCATGGCCTAATACAGCCGGGACTCCGGCGCATGTCCGCGGCGATATATCCACCATCACAAGCAGAGGGAATATCTGAAGGAAAAAAAAAAAAAAAAAAAAAAAAAAAAAAAAAAAGAGAGACAGAGGGAGAGAGAGGGAAAGGGGTGCACGTCGACATACGCAGTGCGTTCGCCAATGAGCATGAAGATGCCAATGGAGCCCCGTGCATGCTGCTTGACGAGCCAAGTATTGGTTAAGCTTAACTATCGGTCGAGCCTGCTGCATCTGCATGCTGCTGCTGCGACAGACGGCGGCCGCGGCCAAAGGCCATAGACTAGGCCAGCGCTGATGCCGGGTGCCGGTGACGGTGTCAGCGCAGGCCAGGCTCGAACAATTTATGCTTACTTCGTCACCCGTCCACATCACAGATATCGCTTGAGCTGTATGCATGTATGTATATCGGTAGCCCGTCTCACTTGGTCATCTTTTTTAATTCTTTTCCTTTTCCTTTTTTCCCTTTCCGTGGTCTCTGCGAATAACTCCTCTCTCCCACCTTTTCCCCCTTTCCCCCAAACGCGCGAGTCTCAAAGTCAGAAAATGTGAGAGCAGCTTTCGCCCCCCCCGTGTCCGTCATCATGGCCTCTGCCAAACATGTCGCCACGGAAAAGTCATTCGAGACGACGACGACGCTGCCGACCCGCCTGCTGCTCCGCCAGTCCCGCAGCTTCGCCTATGAGCGGCCTCACCCGCGCGAGCAGCTCCAGAAGCTGCTCGTGGCCTGCTTCGTGCGGTGGCTCACCACGGTCGTTCTCTGCGTCGCCACCTATGTCATGCTCTGGCACTACTCGAGCAAGACGACCATGGTGACGGCCAAGAAGAAGGAGTTCAACACGCTCATCACCGGCCTGACCATCCTGCTGAGCTTGAACCTGGCCAGCTCCCTGAAGCACATGATTGCTACGATGCGCTGGTGGGTGCTCAGCTTGCAGGAATGGCAACCAATTGAGGTGTGTTTGGGGGGGGGGGGGGGGGGGGGGGGGAGACAGAAATGTTGGAAAGAACATGTATAAAAAAAAAGAGAAAGGAAGAGCATAAACAGCGCTTCGAGCGCAGCGAGGCCAGCCCGCCGCAGGCGACCCCCGGTAGGGCCGCCGGAGGCACACGAGCAGGATTTCATGAGAATGGTAGCCGCCTCCAAGGCTAAACTGACATGTGCAGGTTGATTTGATCCTGCAAAGCGAAAACATTAGTCGCATGCTGCGTCTCTTGCCCTTTTCCAAGCGGTACAGACTGCGCGCGTATGTTCTCACTTGGGTCATGATCAACGTGGTATGTGCCCAACGTCATTGGATCGGCCTGCCGGTGACTTTTTGAAAAAAAAAAGAAAAAAGATGCCTAGATCTCGAGTCCGTCTCTGACGTCCTTCTCAAGGCTTCTCAAATCGGCCTCGCAACTCTCGGGCTCGTGTACAACGTCAATGGCGCCGACAAGGTTGTGCCGACAAGACCGGGCATTGTGTCCTTTCCGACCCTGTCCACCATTGAGACGGTGAAGCTCTCCTCGACGAACCCGGCCTCGACAAGCTTGGCCTCCAAGAACCACAGCGACAATGCTATTCGGTACACGGCAAACAGGTCAGTCACCACCCCCCGCCCCTCCGGCGCGCCGCTCTCTCACTCATTGACTCTTTTTTTTTTTTTTTTTTTTTCCCT
>AZGY01000001.1:3017407-3167663 GCA_001636675.1 Moelleriella libera RCEF 2490 | reverse complement strand
TTTTTTTTTTTTGCGCAGCTATGGATTGGTTGGACTGGCCGCAGGTGTCCTGAACAACGGTTTCAGCCCGCCGCCGCTCGGTCTGCTCTTCAACCCCGAAAAGGGCCCCGTGTCGTGCCAGAACACGACGTGCTGGTCGTGGTTCTACGAGGCGACGCCCCCCGACCAGCCCTACTACCTCATGGCCGCCACCGACCGCTACGTGGCGACCGAGTCGTCCTGCCGGCACTGGAAAGTCACGAGGGGGGGTGCGGGAAACGAAGACAGCATCACCGTCGCCGACGGCCGGAACACGTCGTACCGGATGCCCACCAAAAACGGGCCCCTCCAGACGACCTTCATCGTCGATCCTCACAACGACCAGCACATTGGCTGGAGCCTCGTCACAGCCTTTGAGGCGTCCTTTACCGATCCCTGGCTGTATCGGTGCAACGTCAGCCTCGACCCCGTCGTCAACGCCGTGCTCCCGGAGCACCACCTCGGCGACGGCCTCAAGCTCATGGCCCCGGCGGCCATTGCCCTGCAGGGGTACGGCTCCTCTCCGCTCGGCACCAACGTCACGGACCGCATCCAGTTCCAGAGCTACCCGGCCGAGACCTTTCTGGGCTCCGTCTGCGGCGGCTCCGACCAGTGCATGGGCTTCACGACGAGCGCCTTTGCCGCGGCCGTCATCCTCGCCACCGCCCAGTCCAACTCGATGGTCAACATCACCGGCCAGCTGCCCCTCCAGGGCGTCACGCTCGACATCAACCACTGGTCGTACGTGCATCTCATCCTCGGCCTCATCATGGGGCTGCAGCTCCTCTTCTCGCTCGTCATCATCGGCCTGTCGAACCGCGTCATGGTCCGCGACCACAGCCATTTCGGCGAGGCCGCGCTGCTGCGGTCGACCATGCACCAGCTGAGCTACCGTGCAGTCATGTGCAACGAGCGCGAGATTGCATCGCTGTTTCCCCCGACGACGACGATGAAGTACGTGCCGGACACGGATGGCGTGTACTACATACGCACGACGATGCGATGACACACTATTTCTTTCTTTCCATCAGTTCGCACCACGGCTGTTGAGCAGCAATGCAGTGCATGGGTTTGACTGATTTCCCGCTCTTTTGTATTTGTGTGCGTGGGAAGCAGAGCATTGGCGTCTGGGCT
This sequence comes from Moelleriella libera RCEF 2490, assembly GCA_001636675.1. Taxonomy (NCBI): domain Eukaryota; kingdom Fungi; phylum Ascomycota; class Sordariomycetes; order Hypocreales; family Clavicipitaceae; genus Moelleriella; species Moelleriella libera. Next base: position 3,166,511 of record AZGY01000001.1, on the reverse strand, counting down.
CTCGGCATTGGAAACTTGTTTACGCAGCGCGCCGGTTTTTTTTCTTTTTTTCTTTTTTTCTTGTTTTATCTTTACATTGGGACTATGGCGTTTGCCCGGGATTGAGCATTCGGCGCAAGTACGTACCAGACTGGCTGTCTAAGCCATGCACCACTAGGAATTGACGTGAGAAGTACGCTTGCTGCGCGTTAACCCCCAACCACTGCGGAGACTGTGCAATACGAATCGGGCAGCCTTTGCTCGGTTCCTCGTCAGCGGAGCTCTCTTGTGAACACATGGCAAATTGTGTGTGTGTGTGTGTGTGTGTGTGTGTGTGTGTTTGTGTGTGGTGCAGTTGTGAAGCACTGCTGCCTCGACTCCGCGGTCTCGTTCCCCGGCGTCATGTCTCCCGTGCACGAGCCGCCTCCGGCGGTGATCCTCCGGAGGCCCTACCGGGGGTCGCCTGCGGCGGGCCGGCCTCGCTGCGCTCGAATGCGTGCGTGCGTGCACCGGCTGGCCTCGCAAGCTCGGAGTCTTGCGATAACAAGGCATAGCTGAATGATTAGAATCATGGTGCTTCCTCGAGCGGAGCGAGGCCGGCCCGCCGCAGGCGACCCCCGGTAGGGCCTCCGGAGGCTTGTGCACGGCGGGCCATCAATCGTTCAGTCAAGAAACTAGATGGCTGAAGTATCTGGTAGGGTTTTAGGTGGGTAGGTTTTCTGGGCGGATTGCGCTGTGTGAAGGGGAGCCTGTCGCGGTCAGGAACCGAACCGGGCGTTGGGATAGGCTCGCTGGCAGCATCGGTGGATCGACACTCATGCCTAGGGGAGGAGAACACGCGATGATGCAACTAGGCTATGGTGGATAACATTCGGCGCTATTGGCAAGTTGTTCTCATCCTTGGGATAGCCTGCCAGCAGTGGTGGACGAGTCCTCTGCCCGTGGTGAGAGAAAACATGCGAGGGCGTGTCTGGGCTCCAGGGGAGAATCTCTGGCGACATGGGCACGTATGTCCGGTCTTTGTTCCAACTTACTATTAGTGGTAGATGAGTCTTCTGCCCATGGTGAGAGCAGATGCGCGAGGGCGAATCTAAGCTATGAGGGAAAATCTCTGGTAATATTAGCAAGTGGTTCTCATCCTTATTGTAACGTGCCAGTAGTGGTAGATAAGTATTGTGCCCGTGGTGAGGGCAAACACGCGAGGGATGGTGAGCTACAAGGGGAACCGCTAGCACCGTGAGCAATTAAGCCTCATTCTTCCCTGGACTTGCCAGCACAAGTAGGTCAACCTGGCGCCCGTGATGAGAGCAGATACGCGAGGAATAGTGAGCTACAAGGTGAACTGCTAGCATCGTGAGCAATCAAGCCTCATTCTTCCCTGGACTTGCCAGCACAAGTAGGTCAACCTGGCACCCGTGGCGAGAGCAGACACGCGAGGGATGGTGAACTGAGCAATTAAGCCTCATTCTTCCTTGGATTTGCCAGCACAAGTAGGTCAACCTGGCACCCGTGGCGAGAGCAGACACGCAAGGGATGGTGAACTGAGCAATTAAGCCTCATTCTTCCTTGGACTTGCCAGCACAAGTAGATCAACCTGGCGCCCGTGGTGAGGGCAGACACGCGAGGCACGGTGGACTACAAGCTGGCAGCGGGTATGGAAAGGTGTCAAGGTGCCTTGATTGCACAGGGCCAATCCTTCCGGTTCAGCTTCAAAAGCTGTGCCAACTTCAAAGACCAGCGGAAAAAAAAAGCCGAAAGCTTTGAAGTGTCGCCCCCGGGAAGGAAAACCGCCGTCTCGTAGCCATGGCCGCCCGTGGTGAGCTGCAGTTCAGCCGACCATGAGCCGGCCCACCAATGGCAGCGACGCATTTGCAATTCGCAACTCGGTGCGGTCATAGCTCTCCGTTCTGTCCCGGCCATTTGTCGTGCAGCCCAAGCAAGCTCAGGACGGCGAAACGGACTCTCGCACGACCCTCTCGCGGCCTCTTCACACCTGCGCACGCGATCCAATTGGACCTCCGTAATGGCAAGCAAGGTCACGCCCGTGTTGCTGCGGTCGTGTGCGCGCCATGCGGCCGCTCTACAGTCAGCGTCGTCGACGCCGTTGCCGCGAATGGCAATGTCCCGAGGCCGTCAATTGCGAGGCATCGCCAGCACAGCCCGGCGGCCGAGCGACGCCTTGATGGTGGTATGTTTTTTTCTCTGGGCCCTGGACGCAGTCGTTTCTCTCTCTCTCCGTCTTTCTTTTTCCTTTTGGTTTCTGGAGCAGGAGATTGTACGGACCACGGTGGCGATGGGTGGTGATGGCTGACGTCGGCGAGCGAAAACATGCAGCACCGAAACAGCGCCGAGAACAACCCGGAGCTGCCGTTCAAGTTCACACCGGAGAACGAGGCCGTCATGGCGGAAATCATCAAACGCTACCCGCCGCAGTACAAGAAGGCGGCCGTGATGCCGCTGCTGGACCTGGGCCAGCGCCAGCACGGCTACACCAGCATCAGCGTCATGAACGAGGTGGCGCGCCTGCTCGAGATGCCGCCGATGCGCGTGTACGAGGTGGCCTCGTTCTACACCATGTATAACCGCACGCCCGTGGGCAAGTTCTTCGTGCAGGCGTGCACCACGACGCCGTGCCAGCTGGGCGGCTGCGGCTCCGACGTCATCGTCAAGGCCATCAAGGAGCACCTGGGCATCCACCACGGCGGCGAGACCACGCCCGACGGGCTCTTCACCTTTGTCGAGGTCGAGTGCCTGGGCGCCTGCGTCAACGCCCCCATGATCCAGATCAACGACGACTACTACGAGGACCTGACGCCCGAGACGGTCGTGCAGCTGCTCAAGGCGCTGAGGGCGAGCGCCGACCAGGGCGACACGTCCAAGGTCGCCAAGGTGCCCGAGGCCGGGCCGCTCAGCGGGCGGCGCTCGTGCGAGAACGCCAAGGCGCAGACCAACTTGCTGAGCGAGCCGTGGGGGCCCGAGAAGACGAGGTCGGACTTGTAGGAAGGACATGGGCTTCTTTCCCCCGCCCAGCCGAGGGGTTGGAGAGGGGGGGTTTCGCTTCACTTTGGAGGGCTGTTTCCGCCGCGCGCACGCTTTGGCAGGGGCAGCGCCTGATGAAGTCTCGGTGGCTAGACTGCTGTATTATATATGACAAAACACCATGGATGACCGGTATGGTTGTGATGGCATAGAATATTTTCCTATGATCAAGAGCCTTGACGTTGAGGACCATCGATCAGCCATACTGATGACTATCAGTTTGCTGCGCTGATAGTTGGCCAAGCCGGTGGCGATCGACCTTCCATGCCGATACTATCTCGATGTGACCACGCGGACGATGACAAAACACCATGGATGACCGCCACATGGTTGTGATGGCATAGAATATTTTCCTATGATCAAGAGCCTTGACGTTGAGGACCACCGATCAGCCATGATTCGATGACTCTCAGTTTGCTGCGCTGATAGTTTTCGCTCGGCCAAGCCGGTGGCGATCGATCTTCCATGCCGATACTATCTCGATGTGACCACGCGGACGATGATCAAACCCCCATGTTGATGACTGTCATGCCGCAATGCTGATGACTACCAGTCTGAGAGGCGTATAACCGTCACTGCTCGCCGATGACTTTTATTCTGCCATGCGGATGAACTGTGGTCTGCCTTGATCATGACTATATTCCTCTCATGCGGACAAGTGCCATCCTGCCATGAATTCGTACAATGACCCCGCTCCCCTTTCTTTTTTTTTAAACCACAAAGAACCCACCAGTGTCTCAACGAGTGTCCTCATCACCTCGTCAGTCTTCTTTCTGGGAGCTTCGAATTATATCACATGTGACGTCAGGAGATGGCATTTATGCTCTTCTGCGTGACTGTGAAAAGCAGCCTTCACACAATGCGTCTTCTCTCCACTCGTGGAAGTCGGAGATTCGTGCCGTGGATTGAATACTAGTCAATCAGCTAGTTGACTGAGCTGGGAGGTGAGCATCGGGCGAGTACGGAGTAGCGTCCCGCCTACCCACTGGTGTGTCTGCGCCCTGACCGGCGCCATCGAGAGTCAGATGGACGGCACCGGCTCTGTTGAGCATGGCCCGGCACAGGAGCACGGCTGTCACGGCAGTGATGAATCACGTCGCAGTTTGCGCCTGTCTACATGCTGCGTGGTGACCCGATCCCTGAGCGTTTGGTCAGGGGCAGATGGGGAAACTACCCTCTGTGGTGGCAGCGCCGTCATCTCGTAGCCACGCCTGCTTTGCACGCTGCTGTGTGCTTACATACGGCACGCTAGCATGGACAACAGTGTTGAAGTAGTCACAATAATACGTCAAAGTCTCACAGCTAGTGATCAGCGCAGGAAACACACCATTAAAGTTCGAAAAAGGCAGCACGCTCATGGTCGGTTCAAAGAAACAACATGGTCAAAACCAGAATAACAACATGGTCGGGGTAAAAAGAAAACAGCATGGTCCGGGTTGAACAAAACACAAGGTCAAAGTGGTAGGACAACGTGGGTCAAGTAGTCAAAAGACGTCTGTTCAGCTTGCAGTGATGCAAATCCTCACGGTTTTCATGGCCCCAGTCCCTTCGCATCTCACTTCAAATCTGTCCCAGATCCCGAGTGCACGTAAGCTTCGTAGGACGTGTGTCTTGTCCGAGCCACGCCTCCTCATTCATACAAGCGAGCCGCAGTACGGAGCCTCACGCCTCCCCTCACTCAGCGAGCCGCAGTATCCAGCCGTCGTCCGAGCGCACGCCGTCCGATCCCAGCCCTCCCCAGATGAAGATGCCGCCCTCCTCCACGTCAGTCATGGGGGCGCTCGCCAGCCGCGCTCTCGCCGACGGCAGCTCGTCGCTGGTCTCGGCGTCGTGCGGACCAGTCCTCCGCCTCTCCCACTTCCCCTCGCCAGTCTTCCGCCCCAGCGCCTGGTACACGGCAGCCGAGAGACTGGCCGCGCTCATGCCGAGCGGCGGCACCTGGAACGTCCACACGTCGCTCGACGCGCTGCCGGACTCGTCGTCCGCGCCCGGCTCCCGTTCTCCCATGCACAGCACGAGGTACTCCTTGCCGCCGCCGACGGTGAGCGCCTGCAGCGACGCGTGGCTCCGCGGCGCCGGCCACTGCTGCCGCGGCTCCACGGGTATCTCGACCGGCGCGTCTTGCTCCGTGTCGTCGTCGTCGCCGCCGTCCTGTAGGATCGTCTGCCAGCCTGACCGGGCGTGGATCGACACCTCGCCCTTGGAGTGGCCGTCGTCGAACGTTTCCAGCTCGAGGTGGATAAAGTCGAGCTGGCCGCCGAGCTCGGCCGCGCCGTCGTAGCCGCCGAACCGGTACAGCCGGCTCTTGCTGATGCATATCGCCGAGCCGCTGCGTGGTGAACCCGGGGCCGCAGGCAACTCGGTCCAAGTGCGCGCGCGCACATCAAAGGCCCAGAAGTCGCTCGTGCGGTCACCATTGGCGAGAACGCCCCCGTGGACAAGCACAGTCCCGTAGCCTTCGGACTCCCCGTCGACGGCCGCTTCGGCGACGTGGCCCACGACGGGGTCCTGGGGGATGCCCGTCTTGGACGTATCGCCCAGCGCCCACTGGCGCCAGGTCTGCGGCTTCTTTGGACCACCATCGCCGCCGCTGCCACCACTCGGCTTGGGGAAGTCGCGAGGCCGGTCGGTCGCCGTGGCACAGTGGTAGCTCCGAGGCGAGGGATGCGGGACGATGGCGCCCCCTTTGACGGCGGGAACCGGGTCGAGATACGACCAGGTATGGGAGCGGGTGTCATACACCCACACGCGGCCGAACTCCTCGAGGGGCTTCATGTCCGACCCTCCTTGGCCGCCGAACAGGAAAATGCGTGATCCGATGACGGCCGTGGCGTGGCCGATGCGCGGGGCAGGGACATGACCAGCCAGGCCAGCTCGGCCGTCTTCCGCAACCGCCTTGCCTTTGCCCTTTGAGGCGTCCTCCAGCGGCACTTCGTCGAGGGCGGCGCTGCTGGGAGGTTGCTCGTCGTCGTCGGCTGCTGCTGCTGGTTGGTCGGGCAAGTCGCCCGCCGCCTCGGCCGCCTTGGCCGGCACTTTGTGGTAGTCGGCCCCGGCACTGCTAAAGGGCAGTCTTATGACGTGCATGTCGTTGGCAACGGGCTGGCGCGGCGCCGTCTCGCCGCCAAAGATGTAGGCACACCCGCCAACGACGCTGAGGGAATGCGAGGCGCGCGGCAGGGACGGAATGTCGACGCGCTCCCAGGTAGCCCTGACGATGTCGGCGGCGTCCGTTTTCCGCTGCCGGCGGAACTGCGCCGGCAGAGAGGGCAGGCGCTTGGGCAGGCTCTTGGGCAGGCCGACATCTTTGGGCAGATCGGGCATGTTCTGCTGGGCTTGCCTGAGGAGGTCGGTCGAACGACGCTTGAGCTTGTTCAGCGTCTCCATGGCGATGCGGGGGGTGTGTGTGTGTGTGGATGTGAGAGAGGGGGATAGACTTCAGAAGAGGGCGAACGGTCCGTCCAGTTCGCGACGATGATGATGATGATGCTGCTGCTGCTGCTGATGATGCTGCTGCCGGCGGGAACAGCTCCTCAGATGGGCATGGCGGTTGAAGGGTTCGTGGGATGAGCTTTGGACAGATGGCATGGGCGGCGCAGCTGTCGTGCGAGGTTGTGTGTGTGTGCGTGTGTGCTGATTGATGAATGGGCTTCTCGTATTCGATGCAGCGGCGCACAGAGCTCAGGCTGAGCTGAGCTGAGCTGGCCGTTGCTTATGCGCGCGACGTCAGCACGAACATGGATGGATGGGCCACCGCACCAAACCACACACCGTTCATTCGTTGCTCTCCCTGTTGGCGTGCATTTTGCAAGGGTCCCACGGCTTTCTGGGGCTCCGCGGCCAGCTTCCCCTCCCAAAACAAAAGGAAAGTTTTTTTTTTTTTTTTTTTTTTTTTTTAATAAAGGCAGCGAGCTTCTGCCCGGGTCCAGTGGCCGTTGCATTGGCGCGGGGGGGAGCAAAGCTACCGGGCTTTCGGCTGGTGACATGCAGAGCGTCGCACGCGCTGATGCAAAGCCCCCACCCTTGGCGACGCGTTCTGCCCAGCGTGAGATGGGTCCGCCATGCTGCTGGCAGTTGGCACCTTTCCATGACGTCTCGCGGCCGGACCCGGTTCCTTCCAACGAACAGCCGCACTGCTGTACAACACGAATTGTCACAGGATTGGGCACACCAGGCGCCGGTAGCCCTCACCCTGACGTCTGCAACCTTTGGGCCTGCTCTTGCTGGTGTTGCCCAAGATCAGAGAAGCCTACGGCTGCCCCGAGAGACTGTCAATCGACCGCCTCGCACAATGTCGCAGCTCAAGTTGCGCCGCTACCCTGGAGCCAATGGCAAAGACCTGCGCAGACTGTTTGTCGTCTTGGCCTCGGTCACAGGTGGCTTCAATTGATGCAAACGAAAATCTATTGCTCAGGCAGGCTTAGCTGCTCTCGCATATCTACGAAAAGGACCATGGTATCTTTTTGTTTTTCCGAATCACCCCTCCTTTCATGAGGCTTGTGAGACCGACGCTCCAGAAATGCAATCGCAACGCGCACTGTCCAGCAGCACACTGAGACATCACCCTTCCACTACATCTTCGTATAACTAACTAGTGGATCAAGGAAACTGGAAATCGGGAGCAACGCAGTACGGGCTTCCGTTGGCCGCGTCAAACTTGCATACCTGGTCTGACCCGCAGTCTCCAGCATACTGCGAAAACAGGAAATGTCAGTATGGTTCCCGAGACCTAGGATAAGAGGGTAAACTTACCATCCAGGTGCCCGAGACGTCGCACACTTCCCAACCCTGACCCCCCGATGATGGGCTGGTCGCGCACTGGTACGAGCCGGGCATGCATTGAGAGCCAGAGGCCGGACCTGATGTTGGGGCTGGTTCTGCCGGCTCCGTCGTGCGGGGGGGAGGAGGGGCATCATCGGCAGGCGGTGACGCGGGCGCGGGCGCCATGGTTGAGTTTTGTCCGCCGTACGCCGGCATGGTGTCGTTGGTGAAGCGCAATGGCGCGTTGGGAGGCTGTACAACAGCTGGCGGATCCGGCTGTGCAGACGACTGCAGCACGTCGTCTTCTGGTTCTTCAGACGGCTGCGGCGCTGCGGAACTGGGCGCCTCGGCAGCATCGCCGGAAGAAGGGCCTGATGACGCGGCGTTGCAGTTCCCGGTCGGAGGTGCCGTGCCTGTCGAGTCCATGTCCACATCGGGCCCCGGGTCGGGGAACATGACGTCCTTGCCCTCGCTCGTGCCGCACCCGTTGCCGACGTTGGCGACAAACATGTCCGGACGGCTGGCGATGGACTCTGCCGTGCCGCGTCGCTTCCTGCTCATCCCACCAAGGACGTTGATGACTGCGCAGTTCATGTACATTTCTCGATTGCCGACTTTGTTGAACCACGTCCACGCGAACAGCATTGACCCCGAGGGCGTATCTCCCGGCAGCGTGAACTCAAACTGCGAGTCACCCGTGATGGGACAGTTGCCGACATAGGAGTGAATCGCCTTCCACGACTTGCCGTCGTCGAGCGAGAGAGAGACCTGGCAACTGCCTCCGTTGTGGGACGCACCGCCCGTGAGCCTTATGCTGTACGACTGACCGGGCGTCCACTGCGCGACGGGCTGGGCCTGTGATGTCCCGAGGACGTTGAGGTGGCCCTTGCAAGGGAAGTTGCTCCCGTCGGCGTGCAGGGGCGAGGTCATGTCGTAGTCCTGACTGGTGGTGTACTTGTTCCATTTCGAGAGCAAAGGCGGCGGATCCGACATTTGCATGTGTGCCTGCGCGAGGCATGTGAGAGAAATGACTGCCAACGCAGCCGTGACGAGTGTTTGCATGGCTAATCGATTTGATGAATCGATGGTTTTCTGGGCCTGGATCGTGATTTAGTGGTGGTGGTGGTGATGGTGGCGGTGGCTTGAGGAATCTGGGCAGCTTCACAGACAAGAGTTGTGTGACTCGAGAGAAGGGAGAAAACGTGGTTTGAGCCGGATTTAAAAAAAAAAAGAGGCATCTTATTTATCTTTGTGAGAGGGTACGTTTGCCTCCCACGCGCAATTGTTCCCCTCTTGCATTGTTCCTCCATTCCATGAGGAGGGTGAACAATCGCCGTGAACTGGCCCCCCTTTCCTTCTGAGAGAAGCGCGTGAATACATACGTCAGGGCCTGAAACAACCCTGGGGAAAGAGAAACACACCCAGCCTTGCGCCTCGCAGCAGTAAAGAACGCCGATCGAACGCCTTGGAATCTTGCCCGTGGCCTTTTTGTTTTGTGGTGTGCCGCGGCGCGCGTTGCGCCAGCCTGAGCGAGAGTCGCGTGGGCTGGGCTGGGCCCATTCACATACCAGTGCGTGTCTTGCCATTTCACCCACCAGCCAGCCTCCCACAACGGGCGGCTGAGACACATGACAATGAGCCAATGTTGACTCACAATCCGAGACAGGTCTTGCTTTGTCCCCACAGGGTCAATCGGCTCCTTTTTGACGCGCAGGGCTCGCTGAGCATGTCCATTTGGAGTTGACTGGCTGCCGCATCGCGTTGTGGCGGTGAAGCAAGTTGCGGTCAAGTCCTGCCTCTCTGTCTTTCTGGTCGCGAGCAGCATTCAAGACACTCTCTCAATGTCAAGACGCCATAATCTCAAGAGATGGCCTGTTTTTCTCAATACGCCCGTCTTAGTGCCCTTATGCTATGCATGGAAGGGACGCTCAGTTCGGAGCTTGGAATGCCACTTGCGCCAGAGCTCCTCCTCCGGCGGTACGGGCTGGCCGTGTCTCGGCTTTCCCTCACCCGTCTTTGTACGTTGACGCACTCAAGGCTATAGTGGTTTTGGAAAGAAGGTATCGGTGAGACCGATGCGGAGCCCAGGAGACAGAGTCGTAGCCTTGATGCGGGTTGAGCGGGGGTCCGGGGAAGGGGACGAGGATGCTTTTCTGAAGAGAGACATAGGGCTGATTTTGGACTCATGCGCTCGCCATCCTGTTGCAATGCCTTTGACAGCATTTCCGAGTACTTATCGATAATCAGATGAAGTGGCCCACCTGCCAGGTGCCTTGATCAGCCGCGTCTGTAGCCGGGTTGGATCTCGAGGATCATCGTCTCAACACCCAAGTTGCTTGGGAGGCCGACTCATCGTGCATGGGCCTTTGCCGAAGAGTAGGCGGAGGGAAAAACTCGGATCAAGCCCTGTAAATCTTTACAACATATGATCTCTCATCATTATCAGAAAATCATGAGTGTTCATGTTGATAGTCGTCTCCAGGCACAATTTCATGCCACACTTGACCGCCCGCCTAGGGCAGCTCCTGTGTCCTGATGCCAATCTTTGAACTTGGATCATTGTCTCCGAATATGCAGCGCCATCAAGCAGAACAATGGCATACAGGGCAACAATGCTCTTGTCAAGATGAATTCTGGGACGCGGCAATTCGTCGCAATAGTCACGACCGCCAATGTCACCAAGCTCGACGGAGACTGGTGAAGGTTCCTTTGAAGAATCAACTCCACGAGTGGTGACGTCAAAAGATTGTACTTTTGCGTGAGGCTTTGCCCAGGGTGTCGAGCGAAGTTGCATCAAGTTAGGTTATCTGTCCGAGCCAACACGATCCACTCACGAGGGTGAGGATTGAGCCGACACAAGGACAAGCGCAGCCTCAAACTCACGTGTCAATTCCTCAAAGCCAACCACATTCAAAGGTCGTGCGCAAGATGCCTCGACCTGTCATCGGCGACTCAAGCCAACCATGTTCATCTCCGCCATCGATTCGCCAGTCAACTACCGCAAAACTGCTCCTAAAGATCAACGGGTTTCGGTCACCCGTGAAGTCCGAGGATGGTGCGGGCATTGACAAGGACTCACAGACGCTCATGTCCTGCTTGCGACGATGAATGGATCGCAGTCAGCACACATGAGTGAGGAGGTCAAAGATGATGGCGGTGACTTTATCAAGCATTCGTGTATCATGATCGGCAAACCAGGTGATTTGCGGAGAAACGCAAAGGTCAGCACAACCATCACGTTCGACATCGAAAAAAAAAAAAAAATTATTCCATGGAAAAGGGCACTCTTGCGCGGTCACGCTTCGCGGCTCGCCATGAACTGATGGATGGTGCTACCAGGGACAGAGATGTCAAGGCTCATTGGGCTACCGACCAGCTACAGACCTTGAAAAGTTACAGCACGGCTTCTGCGTGCGATGGCGCTGACGGCGAGGACGGTGGGCCGGCAAGCGTGGCGTTGGAAGCAGCGGATTGGGCAAGTTACCTACACAAGGTACGTGCTCTGTGCTGCTGCTTGAATCGAGAAGACGGTCCCGTGGGACAATATGCTGGCGCAATAATTTGACACTCGAATCGAAGGGTTGAAGCAGGCAGGCTCGCCCATCTTCATTCTCATAGAACAGGACGCATACTTTTCATCTGATGAGCTGAGATCAGGCCCGAGCAGGGGCGGCGTGGCTTGGCACGGCACGGCACGGCACGGCCCGCTGACGGGAAAAACGGTGGGGCGTACGTGGGCGGCGAACTGCCCAGCTACCATTACCATGCCTTACCTCACTCAGGCATGTGCCCAGGTCTTGTATTTACTTTGGAAAAGGAGAGACGCATCGAAAATCTCGGGCGAGATACTGTTCTACAGCCTCTCTAAAATGACAGAGTCAAAACCCAAGCCTGGCACTGCTCGCGATCTGCTTTGTGTCGCGCGGTTTCGTGGGTCTCCTCCATTGCCGTGAAGTGCTTGGTCCATGCCAAATGGGCTGGCTCGTCTTACATAGCAAAAGTAGGCTGCGATTCTTGACAGAACTAGATATTCTTCTTGACATATCACGCTCTCTATCAAGTGGTGCGACAATATTTAAGATGCTGGGGATCTCTTTTATCGACTGTTCCGAGATTGTCTCCGAAGACTCTGCCGGAGTGCATGCCAACGAAGTCGCCTCTCTCAACAAGGATCATTCTGAATACATATAGCGGCCCGGCCGACGAATCGTTCCGACTGCTGATGAGGGCAATTTCTGACCTCTCAAATACTTTATTCTAAAGCTATATTACATAGTTCATATTTGGACAACCGGAGGATTGCAAGTCATCAATCCAGCCGACCCAGTTCTTGCAGCAGCACAAGTACACGACACGCTACGAGATCATGTAGCGTTTTGTCGCCGGTCTCTTTGGAGGGGCACAGCACGCTTCCCAGTTGCTTCCAGGAGTCCAACCGAACTTCGCTGGATGTTCTGGGTCTTAGACATAAGAAATTCACGATGTATTATTTGACCGAAGTGTCGCGGGACTTCCGGGCCGCAAATACATCGAGAACGACTTGAAAAGCTGAGTCTTGCAGGCAAAGTTTGCCTCCGGCGGCGCTGCCGCGGGCTGGCCTCGCAAGCTCGGAGCAGGACCACGTAAGAAGAGCGGCTTCTCGAGCTTGCGAGGCCAGCCCCCGGCAGGGCCGCCGGAGGCACATTGGAAAAAAGATGTCCTATTTCTAGTAGAAGAATTGGAGTTCCCGATTAGTCTGGTCTGCCAGATCCTGAGGGACAGCTCGCTCGCAACCGAGCGGGTGATCATGGAATGCCTGGCGTGGCCCTCACGTCAAAGATATCCATCCGAAATATGTGACTTACGCATGCAAGTGTCTGCGCGCCGTGGTGGCTCACTTGTTGCCTCATCATTTGTTGAACTTGGTGTATACATCGCCGCTTGATCCTGCCCCTACTCACTTTGGGGCTTGTTGGTGAAACATCTCGGGTGCCCCCTGTTTAATGACCAGAAAAATGTTGCAAGAGTGGGAAGAATAGCAGGGCAGAGGAGATCGGGCGCAACATATTACACACACACACAAGGAGAGAAAGAAGAAAGGAGAAAAGGAGAACGGCTACTTGGTGCGCGTGCCTATGTCCCGCAGAACATATATCTGGCCATACAGATCCGTCACATCCACAAACAGGCGCATAGCATTCATAAACTCGCCAGGGCCGACCTCCTTCTCCAAGCACGCCAAAGCAAGCTGCAGGCCTTGACGCTCGTATTCGGCAATCTGCAGCAGCTCCGACCGGACACGGTCAGACGCTCCGGGGTGCCCCTGGGAAAAGGAAAACTCGGGGAAATTGACCGAGTTGAGTGACCCTTCGTCGGCATCGCGCGCGAGCGAACCCAGGTCGTTGTACATGCGGCACAGGCTCGCGAGGTGGCGCGAGGCATCTTCGGCCAGATAGGCGGCGCGCGCCGAGCGCAGCATGCCGAGGGCGTGGCCGCTGGCCCCGGGAGACAACGTATGGTGAATGAGGCAATTGAAGAAGACGAATGAGAAAGGGGCCGATGTCTCGTCGGCCGATGTGCCTCTCACCCAATGGTAGAACGTTCTTCCGGGCTCGCACAGCTGCTCACGCGCTTGTCGGTTCTCGCTTTTGTTTTCTCCTTCCAAGGCGTCTGGGGCGGCTTCAGGGGAGCGATACAGTTGAGCACGGAGACGGTGGCCATCTTGAGCTCCCGTGACGTGGGCCAGCAGGTATGTCTGCAATTCGAATGCCAGTTGTGCCCTGAGATGTGGAGGGCTCGAGAGGACTGCGACATGGCCCAGGACGCGGGTCACAAAGTTTCGCAAAACGACCATGACGCCGGCGATAGAGGGCTTAGATGAACTGTCCCTTGACTCGTGGTCTTGCGGCTCGCTGGCACGCTCCTGGCTGTGTGGACGCGCCATCTCGCTTCCGCAAGCTGCATTGTCCATGATGCCGTTGAAGAACATGCACTTGATGTGCTCGCGTAGGGTGTCGAGATTCTCGGCAAAGTGCCTCTCGACAACGCCTTCCATGTACTCATCGGCGTGAAAGTCCAGGACTGACAAGGCCATCATCTCTTGCAGAACCCAGGGACTGACGGAGTCGCCATTGAGTGCTGCAGATACCGTCAGGGCCAATGGAATGACCAGCAAATACTTGTCCTGCCCTTTCGCAGACCGTGGGAAGATGTCAAGGGGCTCTTTTTCCAATCTCTGCCTCGCAAAACACGCCTGCAAGGCAGCGGCCTCGAGAGCCCACGCCTCCAACGTTGCACCAAGTGGAGTTTTCCCGATGAGGGCAGCGGTATTTTGCATGGCAGAGAAGCTCTTCTCGTGAATCACGACGCTGCCGCATGATGGCGCAGGATGGATTTCCAAGGCTGCCGAGCATTCTGTAGTGCAAGGCCGGACAAAGGATGCGGCTATGCAGTAAGCTTCGCTCAGCACGTCGGAGCCATATGTCACTTTCTCGACCCAGAGATGGCGTCCATTTGCCCAATCGGCCTGATGTTGAAGGAGATATGACTGCGCTTCGGTGAGGGAAGCAATAATCTTGCTGCAATTGAGTTGCTGTATCCAGGGCAACCTTGCCAGGGAGGACAGAGCTAGGACTGCGTACGAGGTTATTTCGCAGATGCCGTTCCAAGATCCATCGTTCTGTTGAGTTTGTAGCAATTGAGTAAGCAGATGGAGGGAGACGATGGGTATTTCTTCTCGCAGGGTGGGCACATGTTCGAGGACTTGAAGCGCAACATCCGCATGTTTGAACAACAGTTCCACGGCGCGGCACACCAGCATTACCCAGTACAGCCGACTGATATGCTGCCAAGTCATCAGCAAACCACCCGAGAAGGCTTATAAAAGGCGCCGCTTACCCATTTTTCCCTGACTTGTCCCCTTGACACCTGACCGATCAGAAACTGGGAAGTCTTGGCAATCTGCGAAATGTATCGGGTCCTGTCGCCTCGCGTCAAAAGGACGATCAGAACATTGCAATTCGTCGTAAAGCCAAAGTTGCGTTCGTCAGGGTACGTGGCGAAGTGCTCGCAACGCTCAAATGTCTCGAGTAAGCCATCGACGGCAAAGTTCTGACCAAGATGTAAAAGAGCCTCGAGAGCCTTTGCTGTGTCGTCTGCGTCAGGTAGTGTATCGACGTCTTTTTTTTTTTTTGAGCAAATTTCAACGGTCAGATATGTATTTCTTAGTCTGAGCACAGGCGGGTGAGATACAGAGCTGGTTCTCACCAAAACCGACAAGCCCCTTATGCGCCGCAAGGGAATCCTCAAGTACATTGCGGATCGCGCATGTCTCGGGCCCGCACAACGACAAGCCGACGGAAGCAAAGGTGGTCACAACCTTGTGATATCGTCAGAACCGAGAATCACTGTGCAGAGCAATACATGAAGACCAACCCAGCTCAGCTCAAAGATGGTTGTCGGCCATGCGCAAGGCACACCTCCTAGGCCGGAGCCACTGTCACGGTTCACGACCTTTCTCAGATAGGCTTCTGCTCCGTCATCCCAGACGGAACAGTTCATCAAGTAAGCAGCCGTGGCACTTTTTCGGGTCAGCCGTCGGTCATCGCTCGAGCAAGGTCAGGCAGGCAGCATGGCCACTCACGCGGGCGATGCCATCAGCGACCCGTTTGGCTCTTTCAGCGAGCCCATGAGATCAAAGTCAACGATTCCAACAAAGGCCTCAATTGAATGATGCAGCGTAGAAGGCCGCTCATACACCTTTGCTTTGGGCAATTGCGCCAGCTTTGCGTCGCGGACGACACACAACGCATGTTGTTGGGGAAAGTCTATTGAAACGCCGTGCAAATCCTTCAGACGATCGAGAAGAGACAGAATGAGTATCTCGTAGCCGACCTGATCTGTTGCGTGCAGGTCACAGTCGTCTAGCAGCCGTCTGAGCGCACACTCGGCCCTTTCACACCTGGGTAGCAAGTCGACGTGGTGATCTGGCTCTGTTTGGAGACGTAGCTTCAGTGCCAATAGCGAGGCAGCCGTATTGAGGATGCCATCAGCCGGCGTCGCATATGACTCCCAGGCCCCCGAGGGCATCTGCTGGTCCAGCACGAAGTCAAAGCACTCGGGAAACAGCCAGTCACCACTCGGTGTCCGGATCATAGACAGCCAGGCAGTATCATAGATGGACGATGACATGGAGCCAACGCCCTGGCCACATGAAAGCTGCTGCGACAGCCTGGTGAGCAGCTGCCGCGCTCGTTCATGGGACGTCAAATGCATGATGAGAACGGAAGTTACACACGGCCGAGAGCTATCAAAAGCGAGCCGGCCAGCCTCATTGATGTCGACTTCACTGGACAAGTGTCCGTTCCTGACCAGCCCTCTTCTATAACGCTTTGTCCATCGTGTGACCTCGATGACCCATCCCACGCGTCATGACACACGGAAATCGGCAAATACCCTTTGATGAGAGGACGCTGGCAAGGTCCGACGCAGTCGCAATTGAATTGGTCGAGAAGTGCCAGCTGGACCGCCCTCCACGATTGCGCACTAAAGTATAAAAATTAAGGTTATGATTTTTATTAAAATTATTAATTATAAGAATTTATAACATTTATACATAATATCCAAGAACCATATCTATAATACTAATTATAGTATTAGCTTGGTTATTATATTAATTTAATTATTATAGTAATTGGCATTACTTTTAGTGGTGCGATGGATCCGAGAGCCAAAAAGGTGGGGCGTGGCACGAGTACCAAACTTCTCCGCGCAAGCCGCTTCTCCGTTCCTTATCGCTGCCGTCATGTCAGTCTGTGGTGCGGGTTGGGTTGGGTTGGGGGGTGTAGCCGGAAAACCAACAGACCCCGGGTCCGCCGCCTTCCCATCCCCACTCCTGACCCGTCCTGCCGCTTGAGCTAGGCGCTCCCGTTCAAATGGGGATGTGGGTTCTTTGTATGGTCAAGATGGACATGGGCCGTTATCCGTCACACGTTCTCAGGACATTTCCATCATGGCCCACGTGAAGTGATCAATTGCTGTGCTTTTGAAGCTGAAACCCGTGGGCCAGCATCTTGGCCGCACACTCTGGACTCTGTTCACGGTTGAGACCGATGTGGGCCGGAGATCTGCAGAACATAATCTCCTCTGTTGGATTTGTTGACGTGAAAGTTCAAAAACTCGGCTTTTCCCCCCACTCGGCTCACGTTTTCCATGAGGTAGGCCCGATGATGCACAGTATCATCGCTCGGAAGATCAAGAACGAGCGAATGCAGCACGAATTAAGGCGCCTCCTGCCCCAGGCAGCTCAAGAAACTCGCAATGGGGCCTGGGCAGATGCTACACGATTGACCGTCATCGGTTAAAAAAAAAAAAAAAAAAAAAAAAAAAAAAAAAAAAAAAAAAAACAGAACTATGACGTATGGGCACAGCCTTCGCGCAGCACGGATGTTGTTGCGTCGCATTGTCTCCGTTTGCTGCGCAGTTGATGTACTAGGTATTCTTGTCAGTCGAGTGCCACTGCAGCATGGTCAGTACGTGTGTCGTATCCAGTCTAGTTACTCTCGATACATTAATGTTTTTGAAACCACCCAGACTCTTGGAATTACTTCGAATGATGTGTGACTGAACAGGGCCAATCTGTTCGAGACCGTACAAACCTCAGACTCGGTCATTTAGAGGAGGACCCAGTCAGACCACAGAAGCTGGCTGCACTCGTGCATATGTGACAGCGCCAGTGAAGGGCGACAATCACTAGCAGCATATAGTCCGGCTGCGGGCAATCGGCAGCGGCCAAGAAGTTTCGGTCACATATTCCCCCCATCGAACGGCATCCCGCGCGCCTACCAAGGAGGAGACTCTCCTTCCCACAACTCATCCATTGCCTTCATCGAGGCTTTTGGCAATTGCTTCCAGCTGCAGAACCCATCCTTCGCACAATTCAGCCATGGATGTCTCCAGGCTTCTGGCCATGACAGCCTGCGGCAACATCGCTCGGCTCAGCTATTGCATTCTGTTTTCCGCGTTCGTATATTGCGTCATAGATGCCTTTTTGACCAGGAGGTCGGTGAAGAAAAGACCTGGGCTGCCTTTGGTCGGCAATTTTACCTCGCTGGTGCCCAGTTTTGTCTTGAACCTGCAATACGTCTGGAAGGCGACACAACTGGCTGAGTCTGGCTATTACAAGGTCTGCAAAGTCGCTTTCGCTCGTGGGGAGATCTCGGCTCTGATGTTGATCTGGTCGTGACAGTATCCCGGCCAGACTTTTCAGCTCATGCGTGCCGAAGGCCCCGTGGTGGTTCTGCCCCATTCCCTGCTCGAAGAGCTCAGTCGCCTACCGTCAGACGTAGCGGAGGCTACTGCTGCTCTTGAGCGTGATCTCGTCGGCTCCGTCACCGGGGCTGACCTCGTACTGGAGAACAGGTCGCACCAAGCGATTGTGCAGCGCAAGCTGACCCCTCGACTGCCTCAGTTGCTCAGGCGGATGGAAGCAGCCGCCATCGCATCGTTCGCCACGAGCTTCCCCGACAGTGAAGAATGGACTGTTTTCAAACCTTACATGGCTTTGAGAGACATTTCTGCGCGTCTAAGCGCCGAAGTCATCGTCGGCCCTCCCTTCTGCAACGACCCGAAGTGGCTGCACGCTGCCGTCATGTATACTGAATACTGTGAGTCAGTCCCCTGTCTTGTGCCTTCTTTTCAGACGAATCTGACGGTGTCCCTGCGTTGCTGAAACTCACGCAGTGTTTCAAACCGTGGTGGTTCTGAGATGTTTCCCAACGTGGACTCGACCAGTGCTGGCGTGCTTGCTCCCTTCGTACTGGCGGGGTCGCAAACTGCTCCGCGGTGCCCAGGACTTGCTGAGGCCCAAGATTTCACATCTTTCACATGCGAGCACCGCTGGTACGTGGCAGCCTCATCAAGACAAGCCTGGCGACTTCAACGTGCTCGCCTGGCTCTGCGGTCGGGCTCGGGGGAACAACCGCGAGCCCGATACCGTCGGACATTTGTCGTTGTTGGTCGCGTTGGCCGCGGTCCACACGACCTTGCTGCGCATGGTCAATGTGCTTTACGACGTGACAGCTGCGGGATCGGGTCTGCTTGACGAGCTGTCGAACGAGATTGCTCGTGTGGCCCGGAGTGGATGGCATGACATTAGCAACCCTTATGACGCGCTCGACAGGCTGGACAGCGTGCTACGCGAGTCACAGCGGATGTCACCGCCAATGACCATGGGAATGAAGCGTTTGTTCAAGAAGCCTTACACGTTTCAGGATGGCACGCGCGTCGACGCGGGCACGTACGCTTGCATGGCTGTGTACGCCATCGAGAATGACCCATCCAGGACATGTGACCCTGATCGTTTCGATGGTTTAAGAGCATACCGCGCAGCTCGCGATGAGTCGGCGACGACAAGCGCTGCTGATGAGCATCTGTTTTCGTCACCGAGCCCAGACTTCCTCAGCTTTGGCCACGGCAAGACGGCTTGTCCAGGACGTTTCTTCGCCAGTGTCGTGGTCAAGATGGTAACGGTCAAGGCACTCTCGGACTATGAATTCCGGTTCATGCCAGGCGAGGGGCGTCCAAGAAACCTAATCTTTCATGAATTTTTGTTCCCATGGCCGGAGACCAAGATGATGGTGCGGCGGAAGCCGAAGGGTTCTTGTCCTTTCTAGTCTGTGGATGCAGTGCCGCGATACGAGCAGCCATGGGCCGAAGCTGATTTTTGTGATTTAGGGGAATGCTTTCCTCTCTCTCTCTCTCTCTCTCCCTCTCCCTCTCTTTCTAATTGTATATTTGTCTTTGTCTGCATCTGTCCCTTTCACTGTTGATATTCTGCCGCTCTTCTCCCAATTTTCACTTTCTGAATTTTTGTTTTTCATTCTCTTTCCCCGGGAAGAGGCAGAGGCTGGAAGGACGATGAGAGCTGTTGATGATGTATACTTCCCCCTGAGTCATTCATCTTGTGACAGCAGAATTTCGAACACAAGGTTTGCAGCAATGTGGTCGGCTCCTTTGGGTTGATGAGTGCGTTCATCTGGAGGTCCACGATGCCATTGGTCCGCGTCTTGATTGGTCCGTGCTGACTTCACTCTATTGTCCCGCATCAAGTGCCGTGGTTCGAGTCATCATGGAATCGTGACGTCAGCTAGGTATTGTATGCCCCGTTGAGCTGCATCTCGAGAGCAAAAAGTTGACGCCTAGCCTTGTGGTCACTGCTTGAGGTGGCCGCACCAGGCAGGTTTCTCAATCGGCCGCTTGGACTGCCGTGGTGGCAATGGCCCCCAATCATTGGCCGCTCCGTCGTGAGCGGGTCACTCAGCCAACAAGGCGCTGGAGCAATGGCAGTCGGTGATCTGAGCGACATCGTGGTCAGAAGGTGTCGTACGGGTGCGCATGCAGGCCGGCCAACAGGATCGATGTTGCTCGTTACGGTGCCCAGGTTCTCCAAGACTTTGCTCCTCCTCCTCCCACTTCTGCTGCTCGCGAGCATTTCGCCCCATCCTGTCCCCGTCACCTTTGTGTGCATCTCTTATACGGATCCGTTCGCCGCCCTAAAGCCCTCGTTGTACAGCAGGAGAGAGGGGCAGAAGATCGAAAAGCCCGTCCGTGAACCACAGAGCCTGTAACAAAGCTCAATATGACCGCAAATCCGCCCAAGGCTATCCGCGTCTGGGTCACGCGTAGGCGAACTCCCCTCCCCCCCATCGTTATTCCCAGAGATGACAAATGCTGACTTTGATCCTGTTGGCTCCTGTCCATCAGCCCCCGGACCAAATCCTTGTAAGGTGAGCTCTATCAATCAAGCATACAGCGTGCTCTGGCGTCAACAGACGTGTTGCCGCGAGTGCTTGGACTGACTTGTGACCGATCCGTGGCCCAGGCTGTCCTGATGCTAGAGGAACTCGACTTGAACTATGAAATCAAGTCCTTTCGCTTCGACGACGTCAAGAAGCCCCCCTTCACAGACGTCAACCCCAATGGCCGCACACCCGCCATCGAGGATCCCAACACCGGACTCACATTGTGGGAGTCTGGCGCGATCCTGCAATATCTCGTTGAGCAGTATGACGTGGGGAAGCGCCTTGCCTACACGAGTCTGAAAGAAAAACATGTCTGCAACCAGTGGCTGCAGTTCCAGATGAGCGGGCAGGGCCCTTACTTTGGACAGTGCGGCTGGTTCACGCATTTGCACCCTGAGCGAGTTCAGTCGGCCGTGGATCGCTATGCCAACGAGATTCGCCATGTGCTCGGGGTCCTCGAGGTTGCGCTCTCCGCCCGCCCGGCGAGCTCTCAGTGGCTCGTTGGCGACAAGATGACGTATGCCGACATGGCTTTTGTGCCCTGGAACTTCCGTCTCAGCGAGGTTCTGCTCAAGCCGTGGGACGAGGTGTGGGAGGGTCTACCCCACGTCCGTGCCTGGCACGAGAAGATGGTGGACTTGCCGTCTTGGAAGAGGGCGATGAGTATACGCGCTCGGCTCATGGATGAGCAGGGTCTGCAGTGGAATGGTGTGCCCAAAGGGATTGATACCTTCACCGAGTACGAGAAGAAGATTGCCGCTGGTGACGACGCCACGGCTGCGATTTGAGCGCTCATCGACTTGGGATATTGACCATTTTGGTGGTGCGACGGAATCTCTCGTTTTGTCCGTAGTAGCTCTGAGTATGTATGTTCTTGGCTGCCTTACCTGCCTAGGTAGATGACAAGTCCCAACCGTTCATCATTTCACTTTGACATCGCATCAACGTTGCCATTGCTCAAGATTTGAGGACTTGGCGACCTGAACGAAGAAAATACAGCGAGGGAGTATTGCACGAGGCAGAAAGTCTGTCGTCATCCCCCACACATGACTGATTCGGGGTTTGCCTTTACCCCGTGTCGTGTCTTCCTCATCCTCGTACGTGGCCGGGGACCCACTTGCATCCGGACGCCAAGCGCGAGACGTTGAGGCTTAAAACTCTGTCCAGGGTGCAAGTGAGTGGGAGATCACTCATGTTCTGGGCACCCATCTATAAATCATCAGGCGTCAATTTTGTTAGCGGGTCGGGTCACTGATCAGGGGGTCTGAATCTCGCCCCTGCCGCCCTATCAGCACCTTACATACCCTGGCTATACCTTAGATCTGACTCTCTGACAGTTTGCTATAATTCAAGGTTGCTAGCCTGGTTCTCTGCTGATGAGACGCCCCTGTAGGTACTTGCGGGAGCGCCAATACTTCCCTTTACCCATCTATACCATTCACCTGCCAGCAACCCAATGTAGACACACCCCTTGAGGTACATATGTAAGTCATCCAAGACAAGATGTTCTCCTTCCCTTGCCCGGCGAACCTCGCGTCTTCAAAAACTCACAAAGAACCCTTCTTCCTCGACCATAGATTTAGGAGTTTCGTTCACCCCGTCTATAGCACACTAGAATCTTCAGGCATTTGTGACCCTTCCGTCATTAAGCCGACCTTGGACTGTGTCATTGCGCACAAAATATGCATCTTCCATGCCCCGAGGGCGCTTGTTGGCAACGAGTGGAGTCGTTCCGCCATGAGATGTGAAATCACGTCGTCAGCCAATGCCGGGCCAGTTCTCAGCCCTCTAAAGGAAAAGTTGAGTCTTGAAGTCGTTGGAGCTCACCGGCGATGCCCAATCATTTCCCCAGATGCCACAACGGCTACTGTTGCGACTCCGAAGACGGACGAAGCCACCCAAACGCTGAATAAAGGAGCTGATACTGACCCTGCTATTCATCAGGGGCCCGTACGTTGGCAAGCACGCGGCCAAGATGGAGGGGCAGTTGGGCTCGAGTACCATGAAAATAAATTGCTTGGATTGATTGGCTATCGGGACCGGGAAAAGATCGGGCGTTAGCCTGGCTGACTTTCGTGCGAGGGTGGTCTGAAGAGAGTGAATCCACCTACCAACACGGTCATGGCGGGTCGATGAGACGACAATCCCGGATCGACTGTCCAAGTAGCACCGTTCTAACGATGGCGGCGATGGTGCAGAAAATCCCGAGCCAGAAGATCAAGCCCACAGCCACCTTCTGGCTTGTTTTTCAGCTAAGTTTGGATATGACAGGAATCGGGAAACAGAGGACCAGAATGTCCGTCACAAAGCTGCTGGCAACCTACGCCAGACCCAACACCGCACGCAGTATTGAAACGCAACCCGGTGGCAGTGAGGGGGAAGGAAACGGGGCCAAGTTCGAATAGGGCGAACAGGAAGAACACCACGGCCCAGAGGGCGATGACACCAATTCCGACCCAGACACTGTGATGGAAGACTCGCGTGATGAATATACGCTCATAGAAGAGTAGGATCCCGATCTTGATGGCTGCCAGGGGAAATTGCACGTAGCATGACGAGATGAAGACGAGCTACAGACGAGAGGGCCAGAATGAGCATGGTCGACTTGACCGGTAAAGAAGGTCGGAAAGGCGGAATCACAAACCTCAAGAGATGCCTCAGTGCCGCTGAAAAAATCGACAGTGTAGACGTTTATGCCCGATCTGTCGGTATTAACCCTAACCCTAAGGACGTCATGACGAGCCCGACGTGGTGGGAACTGCGCGGCTAACGTGCCGGCGGTGATGCACGCTGACAATAATCGTTTTAGTTTCCCAGGTTACTTCATGTACCGGGCAAGTCTCTTGAAGTCATCCAGTCATATGCCCTCATCCTTGTTTCAAGAGGTGCATCCCACCAGGCGCAGAGTCGTCAAAACGACGTAGGCTGGTGATGACCTTATTCTTTCAACTTGAGACTATCTAGTGGCACGAACAGTGCAACGGAGCATGCTGATCTTTCTCGATATCTGGATACGCGTAAATAGAGCTTTCTATGAGCATCGTCAAGTTCTATCAGCCCCCACCGTGTCTAATCTGGACTGTTGACAGCAAGATTCGAGAGTAGTAAACACACCTATTTTCGTCCAAATTTCATCTCTACAGCTTAGCCACCCAACATGACCATCGTGCTGTTGCAACATTTGCCCTAGCACGACAATGGGAATAGCCCCCAGCGGCTTGGCGTCAGGTAATTCAGCAACGATCCACCCCCTTGTTCTCTCTTTAGAATCAAGTCTAGTCATCGTCTCCGGGCCAGAATAGGTAGATATGCCATCATGCCTGCGAAACCCTCAAAGAATGTGACCCTTCTGACCCTGGAAGGGCCCAAACTTCAATTTCCACCAGCCTTGTGTCATTGTCGTCAGCCATGTCTGCTCCACGGCTTCCCCAAAATTCGGAGCTACCTTCGGTCTTTCCGCGTCTGTGCCAGTCAGCATAGCCATCAGGCAAAGCGACTAGCCGCTCCATCCTACATTCGATACTTGTTGTATCCCCGCCGAGAAACGGGACGGGAGCACCGCAACCTCGCAGGAAGAAAAAAGCTCCATCAAATCTGGTCCCAGCACCTCTGATCGTTGAATCCTTGTTACGTGGGACGCGTCCTCGGGTGTAGCAATCTTTCCTGAACATGTATGTCATCGTCCTCCGAAGGAAGCCTCTGTCATCACAGAGTTGATTGCTGGCCCCCAAGGAGAGGAGTAGCTTGTTGCTTGACGAGGCGGTCATCAAATACCTCTGGTACAACCGTGTCCGTCGCCTGTAGCCCACGGTCGTCAGTTGAGTCACCTGAAGCTGAGAAAATCAAGACAAGAAACTAACTCAATATGGTGCGACTCACTGCTCGGTCCGTCAAGCTAGCATTGTTATGCTGCGGTATGGCGCTCCAGGCTCGGCCGGCGCAACGAGTAGTCCATCTCTTCCTTGGCTCCCGGCGGCACAGCGACTTTGCCTTTGCGGGCAAAGTCATCGAGATACACCACAAAGCAATCACCTATGAGGTCTCTTGCAAGTTCGGTCTCCTCAATATTCCCGGATTTCCAAACACCACATGCAATCTTCTAGATCCGGTATGTACACAATCTGGTCAGGCTGTTCGGCCATTCGTCTCATGTGGGAATCCTCATGGCCGTGGACGGTCGTTGAAGGTCCCTCGACGATGGTTGCGATTCTGACCACGTCGATTGAGACTGTCACAGCCACACTTGACGAGAGATGTGTAATCGAGGACCGCACCGCCGCCTATTGCAACCACACTTTTCGAGGTCAAGTCCGCGGTTCAGCCTTGCGCACTACCTACACAACGGTAATTACCAAGGACATGTATACCGAGTATCCCGTCACCATGACCGGTTTTGCCAGTAACTTCACTAATTTTGCCACCGGAAGAAAGGATTAGGCAAGACAGGATGGTAGGATCGGGCTCCCGCGTGATGGCTTGCTGTGGTTGGCACAGATTGCCGTTGGCTTCAGACAGACAATCTCTTTTTTGAATAGCCGAGAGCTGAGTCTACAGATATTCGCAATTGAACTTGTTGCTCGCCTGACCCTCGTTGGCCCCAAGATTACTCTTCACCTTGCGTTATCGTAGTCAAGTCAGCCTCAACACGGCCTGCATGCGGGGGGATGAGTACGGCAGCAGCTTGTCCGATGGAGATGAGACAAGATCGGCACATCTCAGTGGCGACAGAAAAAGGCGAACCGAGGCGAAGCAGCGTATGTAGGCGAATGCTTGATGACGACATGGCGGGGCGGAGAGAATGATGCCCGGGTATCTGGTGAATGGCCACCCCGGCTTTGTTGTAGGTGGCGGCGGCCGCATCGACGTGCAAACAAGATGCGGGACCTCGGATCGCCCCTTCACAAACACATCGAATGCGGGAGGACCCTAGTTCGTCTTCGGCCCGGACTCGAGTAGCGCAATCAAAATATTGTGCTCAGCCCCCCGGGCTCAGCGTCTGATCTGGTTCGTGTTTTTCGCCTCACTCTGGACGATCGGTTCCCAAAGTGGTCGATGGGATCGACGGCTCCTGCTTTCTTTTCGCCTCTTTCGCGTCGATCCAATAATGCACCGTGGAAAAATCGTCTCATCTTCTCTTCCGGCCTGCACATTCAATCACGCGACGTCTGCAGACTGGAGGCCAGCGACGTGACATGGAGGCCATCTATCGTAACCTCGCGACTCTCAATCAATGGGGTCGAGGAACGGGGTCCGAACGTTCATTCGAGGTGACTGAGCTCTGGCACAATGGACAGACGGGGCAGGTCACCAACAAGACGAGATTGATTGACCCGGCCATGCGAGCTAGCTGGATCTCCGAGGAAGAGACGACAGGCACCCAGGGGAGGACTGAGACCCTGCTTGTCCGGCTAGTGTGGGTTGACATCGACGTCAAAGATCAGCTGATAAGGCAGTCGGAGGAGTGCATCTCGTTCCTCGTGCGCGCCCTCGGATTGGACCTCGCGCACGAGTACGCGCGAAGCTGCCTCGCCGGCGCCACGGAATTGCCTCCCAGAGAGCAAGGCACGGATGTGACATTGGCGTCGTATTGTGTTTGCTACACCCCAAAAGTCGCCGCCGTCTGGTCCCAGAGGCAGCCCCGAGTCACAAACACCAAGGTCCGGCGGCTGACGCAGGGCATGTATTTTGTTCAGCACGAGGAGAAGGAGTCGTTGCGTATGATGGCCTCGCACGGTGATTGGGACCTGGGGGTTTACAAAAATGCTCTGTTTCCCGCCCTTTCCGTCGCCCTACTTCTCGGCGCGCAGATTGATCACGTCGTCGGCACCATTAAGAAGGATCTACGGGCGGTGGAGAAACGCACCGGCCATCACAAATTCGCCAGTCGCCACGAGGCGCCCGCCGAGGAGGAGCTGGGCGACTTGTCGGCCATGACCCACGGCACGGCAGCCAAGCTGGCGAGCACAGCACGCAAGTCCAAGACGTTGGAGAAGCTGCTGTCCTTCATCAAGGTGGCGATAGACGATTCGATCCGAAGGCGCCGCGAGGCTCCTCCTCTTGACGCCGCCGCCGCCCCTCATCAGAGCATGACGGCATACGATGATGATGATGATGTCAAGTGTCTCGTCGAGGGGGGCGCCTTGATCAAGAGCCACGTGTCTGTCCTGCAGGACAGGCAAGAGATGCAAGTGGTGGACATGGAGTACACCCTGAAGCGCACTCAAGTTCAAATCGACGCTGTAAGTGGTTTTCGCCCCCCTTCCCCCTCCCTGCTCTTGACATGCAGCTCAATCGGTTCTGAGTCGCTTACAATGAGGGTGTGCCTGCCAATGCAGCTCTTCAGCATCATTCAGCAGCGAGATGCTCGACACCATCTCGACCTGTCCCAGGCCACACACGAGATTGCCCACTTCAGCTATCGTGATTCGTCGTCCATGAAGACTCTGGCCGTCGTGACCATGCTCTTCCTCCCGGGAAGCTTCATATCGGCCCTGTTCTCAACCAACTGCTTCGAGTGGGCCGGCGTAGATCTCAGGACCGATGACATGGGCGTTAAACCGACCCCCCAATTTCGGCTGTACTGGGCCATTACGATTCCTCTGACTGTCGTGACCTTTTCCGTGTACTTTGCATGGCTCGCTTTCCAGAAACGGAACCGCCATAGACTGTTTCACAGCGACGAAGACGTCGGGAACACGCCTGGCAGATCATTGTCGATGCACACAACGGAAGATGCAGACCGACGAATGTTGGCTCGAAGGGTTCGAGATGTCGTCTTTGAGAAGATGGGCTCGATGAAGGACCATGGGCGATGACATCTCGTGCTTGATCTGCTACCTCTCTGTGTCTCTTTTCTTTTCTTTTCTTTTTTTTTCTCCTTACCCTATGCGTTTCAATTTCATCGCACTTCAGCTCGCATCAATTCACTTTATTTGTTCCTGGAACCTGCCCGTGCCAGCCGTATCTCAATAAGCAACGCCTCCGCCAAGCTTACAGTGATCAATGTTGGCGCTCCCAGGTGGTCGACATCACAGCAGTAGCTCTTTCACTGTCACTGCAGGAGGAGACGCAGCCTTGCTGAGGATGGCGATGATGAGTGACGACAATCATACGTCACACTCGCCACAGAGGGCGTAAATGAGGAGACTGGAAGGGAGGGAAGGAAGAAGGGGAAAAGCAAGGCAAGGAAAACGAGAGAAAGAAGAGGGGGAAAAAGAGGTAAACTAGTTGACAGACCAGCGGAAAGGATAATGAATGACTTTCGGCCTTCTCTGTTGAATCAAACCGATGCACAAGATGATAGGAAAGCTGACGACGTGCCAAATTTCTCTGTCTCTCTGACTCTCTCTCCCCTCTCGCTCGCCATCTCCCGCGCGAGGCCCCACGGCGGTTATGACGCAACGGGGCCGCCTTATCCCCGCCCCGCCCACGCCTCTCCATGGTCCCTCGATTTCTCCAATAACCGTCGCCGCCTCCCTCGCCGTCGGTTCAGATCTCCACACACGCACTCTTCAGCTACCATCGCCTTTCAGGGTCTGGCAACGCCAACCCTCTAGCTCGACATGGTATAAGTGCCGCAGTGCCCGCCAGCACCTCCGACGCTGGTGCCCTTGTCTGTCCCAAGGGCTTCCTCGTAGTCCAAAGTCGGGCCCGATTCGACACATTGCCTTTGTGCAAGTGATTGGTTACCCCGTCCACACGCCATTGTCCAGCCCAATATGAGCTCAGGCACGGCTGGGGCAGGCCCGGGGGCTATTGTCCCCGCACGGCTCGGCTTCTTCGCCATCTTCAACTCACATCTGGCCGCCTCCAAAAACAATCCCGACGATCAGATCGTCTACTTTGCATCAGATCCCACGCAAGATGCCGGCGGCAGCAAGACAGGCAGGCCGGGACGTCCCCGCGGACGCCCCGCTGAAGCCCTCACTCAGGAAGAGCGCGATGAGCGGTTGCGTCAGATTGGTCTCGCCCAGGCAATGATTGACTTTGGCCGGGGGTTCGCCGACAATGCTACTCTGAAGACTGTCGATACTGAACAGACTCGCGTCGTGACGCAGCAGGTGGAGCCTGGCTGGTGGATTCTGGCAGTAAGTCGTTGGCACCTAGATTCATCCATAAGACCAGTTCGAGGTTGACCGATGCGTGTGTCAGAGCATCGACTACACCAAAGTGCCACTCCCCCCTCGCTTGCCCGTCAAGTCTTCCGAGGAGCCGCAAGATGCAATTTATGATTATGTGACGCGCGAAGTAAAGCCAGCAACGTTGCTGCTGCAGGACTTGATCCGCGCACATACCACATTCCTCCTGCATCATGACACATCACTGAGCGCGCTGTACCTTCGCCTTGAGCGCGAAAGATTCGTGGCCGCCCTGAGCCGCTATTGGGATCTGTTTCTGGCTACCTGGAGCGTGACGCTCCATGGCAATCCCATCCGCAATGTCTTTGGCGGCACAAACATGGCTGCCTCGGGAGAACTCGGCATCGGTGTTGGTGAGGAAGAAAGGGGCAGTGGAGTGCGCGAAGTGCTCGAGGGCTTGGTTGCCCGAACAGGCGAATTGATTGATCTGGTCGTCTCCAAGTTCGGTAACGAACATGACGAGGAAGACGCCGTCGTCTTGTACAACGACAAGAGCAAATCACATTGGCTTGGCACAGGTCAAGAACCAGCATCCGGAGATGGCGCCATCTTTCTGGGAGTCGGAAAGTTGAGCAGGAGGACTATCAGGGACGTAACGCAATGGATGGAGGATATATACCAGTGGGGAGACCACGCGTACGGCGTCATTGACAACCCATCGTCGATGCGTGCGGTGCGGGCAAGACGGCCAAACACGTCCGTGGATGAGACGACGCATGACGTGCAAGGCCACGATTCATCCGCCCCGAAGTCTCCAGAACAGCCTGCAGAGGCAGTCTCGGCGGAGGCTCATCAAGCCACAGCGTCCTCGGCGTCCGCTGAGGAAGGTACGCTTGACAAGGTTTTCAGCTTCATGAAGCTTGGCTATGGGTCGTACTGGAACATACCCGGCGGCAACTCCTCCGGCACCAATGTCGGGCCCCTTGCGGCTGCAGCCTCGCCGCCCTCGCCGGAACACTTCCGACCGCCGCCCGCGAGACCTCGTCTTTCACAACGGGTTTCGTCCAACTCCCGGGCACACTTCCTCATTGGACTCCAGGGGTCTCTTGACGACCCCGACGACGAGTATATAGATTCGGATGACTCGTCTGGCAGTAGCACGATGACTGAGCGCAACGCCCTGCGCACCCTCCGCGTCGAGCTCGAAGACAAGCCGCTAGCCGGTCCAGAAGACACCGTCGTCCGCGACTACGGACAACCAGATAGCACCCACGTCGAATCCCAATTCATGGGCAATCTCGTACCAGGATTCATTGCGCAGGACTTCAATAAGGCGGAGAAGATCCGTGTCATCGTCTATGTCAACCGCCCTTTCATCTTTACCTTCATCTTCCAGCTGCGCAGCGATTGCCTGATGTGGGAGAGCTTCTACCGCTCCCTGCACCACCAGTTGGCCCCCCTAAGGAAGCCGCTCCTGGCAGCCACCAGCTACCGGCCCAGGCCCCCAGCCGAACCCATTTACAACCTTGTGTGGGATCCGAGCCTTCTTGCCCTGCATTCCTCCATTCCCAACATCCCCGAGGAGTCTGCATCTGACACATGGTCTCGCCTCGACGCTCTGAACACTCACCAACAGCTACTAAACCTCCATCACGCCACCAGGCGCATACCCGATTCCAAGACCCAGGATCTGGAGAGGACAGAAAAGACGAATCGCGGGTACTGGATCGTGTGGAATCGTTTGTCAGACAAGTTTTCCTCCATACCGCCTTCCGAACCCCTCGCTGTTCCCGAGCTTGCTCGTCGAGCGCAGGGGAAAGAGGGAGAGGAGGGGCAAGAGGAAGAAGAAAAAGTTTGTGATGCCACAAACAAAGAGGTTTACCTAGTCAGACGTGCGAGCGACCACGCTGGCCATGGAGGTATCTCTGTCGGAAAGGACAAAAGCAATGCCGGGGCTGCGAGTAGGCTCATGCAGGGGATTGGCTTGGACACGCGTTCCTATGTGGAGGAGCTGCTTACCCTCCTTTGACGTCAACAGGAGGCCCTGGATATGAGGATTATGACTTTCCTTGTTTGCTATGTCTACGTCGTTGATCTCTCTAGCGTATGCTCTCGTAGTTAGAATTTACTTCCCGCTCATTGCAGGTGCTTGTGATCCTGCTTTCGTGCTCCACATTGCCACATGCGCTTGCATATAATAACCTCCAGAGGCGTCCGCAAGACAACTACAGCAGTCGACTTATTTGTTAATCCTCTCTTGCACCAGTGTCGCATTCCGCCCGATTTGGCTATGACTTCTTCTACTCCCGGCGTGCCAGCATCTGCGCGATGTTGCTATAACAACTTTCGCACCATGAATGTCACAGTTCCAGAATCTCATTTTAGTCTTGGACTGCGTGTGCAACATGTGATGAAATTGCATATGTGTCTACCAGATGTGGGCGCTAGGCCGACGATGGTGCGGATAGCGCAGCAAGATAAGAACATCTCAAGCTTCAGCAAGAGAAGATGATGAAGTATATATACGGAGAATATCAAGCCAAAACGTCGCAAGCAAGTATCTTCAGAGAAAGCGAGCACTAGGACCGTGCGTGCACATATATGCATGGCCGACAGCGACCGAAGCCCAGGACATGCGAATTTTCCCCTTCATTTCTCTTCCCCATATTTGCAGCCCGCGACATTCATGTGGAGTGAACGGGACTCAAAGCCAACATGTCACACGAGGCGGCAATGATTTTCCAAGAAAAAGAGAGAAACAAAGAAACATGCCAAAAGAGTCGTAAAGGTCATAAGTGCAGAATGTCTGCGCATCTCCGCCGGGTCAAAGGAGGCATGGATGGGGTGGGGCCGGGGGGGAGCAAAACGATGCTGCGCCGTGCACAGCACAGGCCGCGAGCCAGCAAGCAAGTACAGGTGTGTCCTTCGAGCCATGTCGTGGTCTAGTTGAAGGACCAGGTGATGGGCTTGCGTCCAGAGCCGAGGTCGCCCCAGAGCTCCTTGTAGACCTTTTCGCTCACGTCAATGTCCTCCTGCTTGCAGCCCATGCACTTGTCCCTGACGGTGGCCTGAACAGTCTTGCCGTTGCCCGTGATGCTGATGGTCTTGCCGCACATGGGATTGCCGTTGGACTGCGTGCCCATCATGAGGTGCGACAGCGCGACAATGTTGCCCGTGTTGTCCTTGCCGCTGTCGTCTTCACCGCAGGCACCCATGCCGACCGCATAGTAGGTGATGTCGCCCTTGTGGGAGGCACCACCGCCGCCGCCAGAGCTGGAGCCGGAACCCGAGCTGGGGCTGCCGGCATTGCCGCCTTGCGCTGGGGGAGGCGAGGGTTGCGCAGGAGGAGCTGAAGGCTGGGCGGCAGCGGCGGCGGCGGCAGATGTCTGTTGCTGCTGCTGCTGCGGAGGTGGCGGCGGCGGCAGAACCACGGGCGACGGAGAAGCAGCGGCGGAAGGCGAAGCCGGGGGAGGGGGGGGAGGAGCCGGTGCCTGTACGCTGGCAGGACTTGGCGCGGAAGCAGGAGGTGGAGGGGCAGCAACGGCAGATGGCGGAGGCGAAGGGATAGAGACGAAAGTGTTGGTAGGAGCTGGCGGAGGGGGAGGAGGCGGAGCCGCCTGGGACGAAGCCTTGGCGGGCTCAGGAGACGGAGTTTCCTTGAAGTTACCATCAGCCTTGGATGGGACCGCGCCAGAGGGTTGAATCAGGAAGGTCGTGGAGGCATCAATATATTGCGTTTCAAAAACCGTCTCCGTCACCCATTCGACCTTGGTCACAATGTCCCGGGGAGCCACATCGCGAAGAACGTGGATATGCTTGTGGTTGCCGTGACGGGGCTGGGCCGCGGCTACGGCAGCAAGAGCAGCAGAGGCAATGGTGAAGTGCTTCATGATGAGAGCTTTCTTTCCCTATCCCGGATGGTGAGGTTGATGTGGTGTGGTGTTTTCTTGACGTTGTTGGCGTTGTACCACACAGAGTGTCCAAATCTTTTTTTTTTTTTTTTGGCCGTTTCTTGTATCGTTCAACGTGTCCGGGTGATGATCGAATCTAGTTGATGAGCTAGCTCGATTCTGCAATTCTGTCTGGGAACAGTAGAGACTGGATTTGACTGAAGGTGTTTGTTTTGTCGTCAGTTTGAAAGTGAAGGAAGAATGAGTGCGAGAGAGTCCTGCTCGTGACGACGAATCTGAAAGGAATGAACCGCAAGGTTGTTGTGACCGCTGGTCATGGAAAGAAAATAAAGTGTGATGGGGAAGAGAGAAGGGAGACGATTCGGAAGGAGGGGGGGAGTCGGGTATAGAAAAAGAAAATAATAAATAGAAAGCAAGAGATGGTCCCGGGCTGAGCAAGCGTCGAACGGGGATCCAGTCTTGTCGGACAAGGGCTGTGGTCAATTCTCCGGTTTCTCAGGCCAGGAACACAGATCGGCCGGCCACAACGACCTATTCACTTGTCAGCAAGAGGCGGGCGTGGGTGGGGGGGCAAGAGGGGACGAGAGGGGCCCCGTCCCACGCGTGTTCAGGTCAGGGGCAGCCAACAGAGGAAACAAACCAACGAGAGCGCCGAGCGTGGAGACGCCAATTGGCGGGCTGTGCCAGCGAATATTCTTCTCCATCCACGTTCTTCCCACCCCTCGCCAAAGTGCGTGCACCATGTGCGATTCAGAGGTGGTTCCCGCTTGGGAAACAAACCGAGTGGGTGTGCTTTCTGGGCGCTGCAGCCGTACCGTAGCATCGCTCACCGCTCCAGGACGGCTTGCACTAAGCCATGGCGCCCACGCCATCCGATGTGATTGGTCTTTTTGAGATGCCGCCCCGCGGCGTTTTACGCTGGTGCAGCGACCGTTCAGGTACCCAGCCAATAGAAAGTCACAGGTGCCTGACGATGGACGGGTCATGGCGCAAATCGAACAGGGAGGGGGGTGGCAGGCGGGTTTGAGTGCTGATGCCCAGCAACTTTGTAATATCTTCTTCTCGCTTTTTTCTCTGGCCGCAACTTCGGGCCTGGCAATGGAGCTGGCGTGCGATTCCCGCCCCTCCCACTCCCGCCAAAGGATCTTGCGCCTTTTTCTGTTTGATGTTTCTCCGATGCACCTTGTCAGAGCCAAATAGCGTACAGAACGGATGACGAGCACTTCCGGCCCACACGCCGAATCAGGTCACAGCGTCGGTCTGCCGGGATTGCGTCCTTTTTCCAGGGATCTGGAGCTGGAGCTCAGGCGGAATGCTCGGGTCAGCGCGGGCAAACTCCTTCTCTTCCCCCTGAGAGGCCTCTCTCTTTGCGGGTCGGTCCATCTCATGGCTGTGATGGTCCTGGAGGGCGCTCCTCGCGAGACGAACGAACCTGATAATTTCGGGCGGCAAATGTCCTCGGACGACCAGGTGGCCGTCATGTTCGGGCATGGAGGACCGGCTCTCTATTTCCGGTACATAGTTGGCTTGGTGTTCTTGTGCTATGAGTAGTGCATTCCATCCCGCCAGCCCAGCTGCACATGCCGCAAGGTGGCGCCGCTTGTGTTGGTTTGGGCCGGCACACAGACGAAATGAAATGATGCCGTGGCTGTGCGTGCTAAAATCACGCATCCATTTCCTGTACCTGTCGATCAGTCACATTGTGCGATGTCTCCATTGACGCCGCGCAAGCTCATCATCTGGCTGTTCACAATTCGCATGTCACATCAGCAAGGTGCCCCCATGACATGATTGTGTGTCTTGAGAGTGTTCGTCCACGCGTCTCTGAAAAGCGGCATAGATTACGCATGAATCATTGTATTCCGTTCTCCATTGCCACGTCTTTCTTTGTTTCGACCCGCAGCATACATGAGATAGATTGCAAACGACAGCGCTCTTTGAAACTAGTACAGGGGCCCCATGAATCGCGCTCAAGCATCGTTGTCTAGAGAACTTAAAGCACTCTTGCCACGCAAGACACAATCGTTTCCATCCTTCGCTGAGACGCGACTTCGATGGATCTCCACTCATACAGAACGTGAGCCATAGCAGATGGTGTCAGGCGTGACAGAAGCGAGCACACCGCCCAAGACAATTCAAGCAGTGCATGGCTGGTCTTGCGACACCAATGCATCATGTCAATTGCTGCACGCGCTATCTAGATCTGGGGCCCTGCGGTGCAAGGGTGACATTGATTCCACAAGCTCTACTGCGTGTTGCGTCTCGTTATGTTAACCACAGTCGGCGGCCCCTTTGGCTCCTGATGGAGTTGCAGTCCCCGCCGATGGCTGATCATTGCCGCTCTTGTCTCCAAGGGATGAATTCACGCTGTCTTTTCGGCTTCGAAAAGTAAAGAGAAACAACGCCTGTCGCTGGAACACTGGCCTGTCTTCGTCAAAGATCTCCACGACGTGGAAAGCCTTTTTCGCCATCTTTATAAATTGCAAGTCAGCCCTCCGACGCTTTTTGAAGCAGAAAAAAACCGTCGCGTCGTTGTTCAGGATCAACAAGTCCTTGAGCGTCTGCATCAGAAGGGGAAATGCTGGCTCAAAGTAGACACATTCCGCTGCAAGAATCACGTTGGGCTTCTGCGTCACTACATCCTCGGGAAGCTGTTCGCCCCTGTCGTCTTATCGTCAGCAATGTCTGGCGATGAGGAATAGACCAGCTTTGCCGACGGTGATGGTGGGCTGACACAGTCACAATCATGAAGGAGTACCGTACCAGTTGAGAATCAACGCCTTGGCTCGATTTTCGATGTGGTTCAGACGTATGTTTGTCTTCATGAGCTCGAGCATCTGTTGTTGATCAGTGACGAGCAACCTGCTGCTGCTGCCACCGCATCCCAACGCCACAGCTAATCCCACGAGCCCTCCGCCCGCTCCAAGCTCGAGTCTGGTGTCAACGATGCAGATCAGCTTGTCCGTTCTCTAAAATCGCGCTGATGCTGGTCTTCCATGGGCGACGTAAATGCATAAGAAAATCCAGAGATTATTGTTGCTCTACCTCGGCAGAACTGTGTACAATGAGACCACGCGCGCATCATCCTTCGCTTATTTCACCCACTCACATTCTCGCGTCTCGCATCTCTGATCGGTGGTACCGCAGCATATGCTTTCCGAGCACCAAGCCCGCTGGCCATGTCTGCCCACCGCATCCCGTTCTAACGTCTTCATGATACCGTAGCGGCTCGCTGAGTTGGCCATCGAAATCAATGCGGGCGTCCCCTGCCGCTTTGAGAGACGGCAAGGGTGTCAGATCCTCACTGATGAGGACTGGATTGAGCACCGGAGAGCCTTCCTGGCTCATCACGCCCGACGACAGCAGTATCGTTTGCATATTGGACCAATTGAGCGAATTATCAGGCGTCCTCACTATCTGTGGTTTATTTTGGAATCCCCCACCAATCATGTTTTCGACGTGACTGGTGGGCTGGCACGTGATTTACGAGTCTGAAGCCTCTGAAACTTGGTTGGCTGGAGCCGTACTGAAAGTTTAGGAGCCCATGCGTAGAGACTTTGCTACCACAGATGGAAGGAATGGAACGTTTTTTTCTCGGGAAGATGGTGTTCGGAGACGAAATGACCTATACGCAGTCTCTCACACCCCAAACGCAGGATCAATGCCGAGGTTGATTAAGGATCTGCTGCCTCGCGTTCACGCTTCACCTTGGCCGAAGCCGAGGACGTTAGTGTCGTGACGTCTTCGTTAGACTCGTCGGATGCATGGCCATCGCAGAGGACAAAAACTGTTCTAATCGCTGGGTACATACTTCGTTACTGGACGAGGCTTTATTCGAGGAGCCCCACATGATTTTGTGGCGCAAATCGACTTGATGCTCCAGGCCATGAATGTCCGGAGTGAAGCTGTTGCGACTGAACGATACACGCAAGAGCCAGTTGTTGAATCAGCCTGCCCGCTGCAAATCGTCATATTACCCATGCTCGAGCAGTCTCGAATTTCACGAGAGAAGTCACGAGCGGCGGCGTAGAATATGACATCATAACGAGCTGATCTACGCGTCGCAAATCGCGCGTTGGAAGG
Source organism: Moelleriella libera RCEF 2490 (assembly GCA_001636675.1). Lineage (NCBI taxonomy): Eukaryota > Fungi > Ascomycota > Sordariomycetes > Hypocreales > Clavicipitaceae > Moelleriella > Moelleriella libera. The sequence goes on along the minus strand of AZGY01000001.1, from coordinate 3,129,884 downwards.
TGCGGGCAGCTTCTGAAGCAGCTCGTACATACCTCTACTGGACATTTATTGAAGATTGAATGCTAGTGAGAGTCGATAGCCCGGCGAAACGGTCCCTTGCGACTAGCGATATTGGGAGGTGCTAGTGTCGCGCGCAGGGGGTCATTGTTTGTCTCTCCTGCCCAAATCATCCCTTGCCGAGCTAATCACGCACCAGAACATCGTTTGCTTGAGCCAAAATAGCACATGTGCACGCTACGGCTCAATGCAGGGCTCGAGTTTGGCTGCCTGCACGGTCATCAGGGGTGATTTCTGGATTTGCGCTCGCGCGGTGCAGGCAGCGCAGAAAACTTGAAGACGAGAAGGTTGGTACTTCGTTGTCATTCACTACAGCTTGACCCTTTCACCCCGCAGACGGTCGATGGTCCAAGGTCTCTCTCTCTGGAATGCCGCATGCCACTCCGCCCCAGCCCTCGCCTTTCGCGCATCCATCTAGTACCACGTCCAGGACTCCCGCGTCTTGTTCTCAGCCCGGGCTGTTTCCAAGACATGCGCCTCCTGACGCAATGAAGATACATACATTCTCCGCCAGTGGCACTCGGGTTGGATACAATGAGGCCGTCCCCGCGGTTCGAATCGTGTGTGGAATGTAGGGGGTGGTATTTTCCACCCGCAAGAGTCTTGAGCATGGCTGTTTCCACGAGACTGGGAGCTTTTGCTCGTCTCTTCTGGCGTCGACTGCCTGGTCCTTTCCTTTCTTTACCGTCTTCTTGACTTTTGCATCGCTCGTTTGTCTCTGCATCTTCTTATTCTGCATCGTTCTGCTGTTTCCTGGTCCTGCGTCTGTATCTCGCAGATGGCTGGGTGACGCAAATCCTCCTGTCGAGCTCACGAAACGGCCTCTCATCAGGTGCGCGTTGATTCCCATCGTGATGCCCTTACTGCTGGTGGCTCTGGCATTACTGCCTTTGAGCCAGCTCGCCAGCTGTCAGCCAACTCTTTCGTTTCCTTTCAACGCACAACTACCACTGGCTGCTCGTATAGACCAGTTCTTCTCCTACTCATTCTCGCCGTACACCTTCCAGTCTGACTCGACGATATCATACTCTCTGGGCGAGCATCCAAGCTGGGTGTCGATTGACAGTGGGGGAAGGCGACTGTATGGAACTCCGAGGGATGGCGACGTACCCCCAGGGGATGTTGTTGGTCAAACAGTTGACATTGTTGCAACCGACGCCAAAGGCTCAACTTCTATGAAAGCAACCCTCGTCATCTCCAGACAGCCTGCGCCGCAAGTACATATTCCCTTGGATATGCAGATTGACAACTTTGGCAACTTCTCCGCTCCCTCCTCCATCTTGTCATATCCCTCGACCAACTTCAAATTTTCGTTCGACCAGGACACGTTTGGGAAACCAGGCCTCAACTACTATGCAACGTCCGGTGACAGCAGTCCCCTGCCCGCCTGGGTCAAGTTCGATGGGCCCTCGTTGACCATGAGCGGCCAGACGCCTCCCATTGAGTCACTTGTTCAACCACCACACTCCTTTGATTTCAGCCTGGTCGCCTCTGACATCGTGGGATTCTCTGCCTCTTCGCTGAAATTTTCCATTGTAGTGGGCAGCCACAAGCTCACAACCGACCATCCCGTTGTCGCGTTGAATGCGACACGCGGCTCCAGAATCGACTATGACGGCTTGCAGAACGGCATCAGGCTGGACGGAAAACAGGTCTCCGCAGGTGACTTGACCGTTGAGTTGAATTCGATGCCCAGCTGGCTTTCCTTTGACCGTAAGACTTGGAAGCTTGAAGGCACTCCCAAAGACGGAGATCGCGCCAGCAATTTCACCATAAGCTTCAAAGATGGTTTCTCAGATAATCTTGACGTTCTCATGGTTATCAACGTAGCTACCGGTCTTTTCGGGACAACAATCGAGGACCTCAAGATTCGACCGGGAAGCGACCTGGACATTGACCTAGCAAAATACTTCAGGAACCCTGGCGATGTAACGATCGAGGTGACCACCAGTCCAAATGAGAGCTGGCTCAAAGCCGACGGCCTGAAGCTAGTCGGACGGGTGCCTCGATCTTCCAAGGGCAGCTTCAGCCTGTTTATCGATGCATCCTCAAAATCGACTGACGCGCGTGAGAAGGAGATCATCGATGCCAGCTTCCTTTCAGTCGACGGCACGACGGCTAGCGTAACCTCGGCATCTTCTGCAACGATGACTTCGACACCACCTACAGCCACTCAAACAGACGACAGCCCCCCGGACGGGGCGGCGCTGCAACCGAGCCGTTTGACAACCGGCGAAATACTGCTTGCCACAATTATTCCTGTCATATTTGTAGCAGTTTTGCTGATGATCTTGATCTGTTACTTTCGTCGCCGACGCACTAGTAAAGGCTATCTTGGTAGCAAGTATCGATCCAAGATCTCCAATCCAGTCTTCGGCACGTTACGGGTCAACGGATCAGATCCGTCAATGCGCGATGCGGACAGTATGCATGGTGCTTTTGTGCAGACGGAGACATTGGTGTTCAAGTCTAATAAAACGGCCTTTCCTGAAGACACCTCTCCTGCATCGACCCGAAGAAGGAGCTCGGAAACTCTGGGTCAACTATCGGGGTCGGAGATGCCGCATAGCATCATGGTTGACGCGGCAAGGACCACGACCGTTCGTAGTGTGAGCAACGTGTCAAGCGAAGACGGAAGGCAATCGTGGGTCACCATCGAGGGGGGTAACGGCGGACGAACTCGGAGCGACAGATCGTCACGAAGCCACCGTTCTGGCACGACGAGCACTGATTCAACGCGTCAGGTCTTTCCTGGCGCAGACATCTCTGGTCGCAGCAGGAGAGAGCCCGTCGCAGATCCAGCTCTGCCGCCGCTCGTTCAGATGCCCCGCGCTCAACCAACGCCCTTCTTCGCCAACAAATCACATCGTTCACCGCTCTCGTATCACAGTGTGAGTGAAAATTCCGCAATCACATCGAGCTCAGCTGCTTTGCCGCATATGGATGATACGGCCAAATACACCACTGCGCCATCGAACAAGTGGGCCACTGTCTCAACCGCCAGGGATGCATCAGAGCCGAACTGGGTGACGCTCGGTGAGAGCGAAGCAGGCGGGAGTGTAAGCGAGCTCCAGAGGCCTATTGCTGCAGCCCTAGCTGGCTCACGGGGCCTGGCCTCATCGAGCGGCAAAAGTGCCGGGACAGAATTATCTTTCGGTTCATCGGAAAACTGGAGGATAATCGGGAGACACAGTCCTACCAAGATGGAACGTTCGTACAGAGATCTTGTCGATGAAGCTCCCTTCCATCCTTCACGCCCCAGCACGGCTCAGGATGGTATCCGGTCAGGCGAGCAAGAAGAGACAAGTGCTGGGCTAGTCCCCCCGATTCACTGGCGGGAAGATGTTCCCGCACCGCTTGCTACTCGACGACTAGGACCGACTGCGAACCTTCCACCAGGATTCGGCCTAAGCGGGCATGACGTGCACATGTCAGGGGGGCGTGGACAAGGGACCGATAGAGATCATTCGGGAAACATATCCGACGGAAGCTTCAAGGTGTTTTTGTAGAAAAGAAGGATGGAGTTGATCATCCTCTTGGGGGGGGGTTCTTCGTCTTTTTCTTTCGGTCAGAAGGAGAGCACGACTCAGGTTTCGACACCAGCATGAACGAGTATCGTTTTTCTTTTATTCGCTTACCTTTAATGAGATGATGATACCAGCACGCATGCACTACTAGTCTAGCATTCATAGAGCCTCTACGAAATCTACATACTTTCACGTCACGGGGCCAGCTAGGGACGGGGCTTCACCAAGCCATTACAAGTCCTGACCCGGTCCGGCCGGTAAACTCTGCAGGAATGAGATTGCCATACGAAGTGTTCAACGAGACGGGCAGAATCATAGTGGCGCCAGACAGTCTCAGTCAAGCCAAAAGGGTTTGCAATTCAGTCTCTCGTCTCAGCACCCAAAGCTGCATACAGCGGATCTGCACCCGCCGTACCTCAGATACCTCACTGATGTGCACACTGAAACTACATCATCGCGGCGGCAACAGCTGATAAAAGACCAGAGTGACTAAAACTCGGATCACGCCGGGCACTAATCTCGCTTGACTCCACGTGTCCAGATTGCCGGTCGTCGCTGCCGCCTTGCGCAACACCCGACGAGCGCCGAGCGCCGAGCTTATCGACTCAATTGATCATCGCAGGACCCTTTCCCTGTTCAATTGCGAGGAACAAATAGTTGCACGAGGATTCATTATTTCTCCTGCGACCATTCGTAGACCGCACGTTCTGGGGCGAGGTATGTACGTCACCTAACCCACGGCAACTGTAGCGCCGGCGGCAGTCACGGAGTCAATTTGTGACGTGCAGGGCGCACTGACGACTGATCTGGACGAGGGCGGTTGGTGTGCTTGTCGAAGCGCCGACACTCCTGATTGGGGATGTTGCCAGGGATACCTTTTTTTTGGGGGGCCCTACCACGCCTGCAATGCAATATACAATGCCACAAAATAGTTGTGCATGAGGCAGGATAACCTCTGAACAGATATGGATCAGTAGAAACGAACATCGTTTCGCGCCCCACTTGGATCTGGCACGGCTAAATGACGCGTTGGGTCTAAGAATTGTCATCGACAAGAACCGGCTCCCCCGTCTCCCCTTTTTTACATCATCATGTGGCGCCGTTTCGGGCACACTGCTGTCTGGAAGCAGAACCATGCCATGCGCTTAGGGTGCGCTCCGGTCTCGTCAACACGCGACCGTCAGCCACGGCAAAATTTTCTTCTCCCCCCTCCTCCCCCCTTCTGAGCACACCTTTCTACGTACCAAGTTGGGGTTGGCCCGCCCCATTTTATTCCACCCAACAGCAAGGGCAGCAAAAAATATATTCATTGGGAAGTCATAGAGCTGACGTACAAACCAGGTCACATTTAAAAAAAAAAAAAAAAAAAAAAAAGACCTGATGACAACAGCCTTGTGCCAAGGGGGGAAGGGGTGGCAAGGTGTGCTTGCAGCAGAACAAGCGCTCGCTGATTTGATAGGTTCTTTGCGGTTGCAGCACTTCAGGATGAGTTCGACGGATCAGCCTTGTGTGCATTCGAGCAGTTTGAGATAGATCAAGCCGTGTCACCCAATCTTGCAAGGATAGAGCCATGTTTAAATCTTGATGGAAGGGACGAGGGAAAGAAAAAAAAGATGGGGGTTGGCACTGACGTAGTCGGCGCACCTCAACCGCGCTTTCGTTGGAGAGATACCGGCCGGCCGCCGGTCCAAGAGGACACGGGTGGGCACGCATCTGGTAAAAGCGTCTCACATGACGCCAGGTCGCACGACCTGGTTTACGAGAAATGTCTGCTTGTTTCTTTCTTGAAGATTCCATCATCTACGGGGTACAGTCGCTGTGATAGGCGCCCGAGTCTTGCCGCGACATGGAGAGCCGTACGTGCAATATCACGCTCTCGATAACGAAGGGAGGCAAAAGAGTACGACAGGCCCCAGTTGGACACTAATTAGTACCCCGCTTCTAAGCCCTGGGCTGGGGTTTCCCACCAAAGCTTGCTGAGATGTGAATGTGTGGCTCTATCTCGCTCTGCGGTGTGCTGCGGTGTGCAGTGCAGTGCAGTGCTGCTAGCTACCGCCACCCTGAGCCGCCCCTGACCTCCCGCACAGAGTTTTTGCATGAACAGGACACGGGGAACTTACAGCGTACATCTCTCTGTGCCCATTCGGCCGCTGCGTGCCCCGTGCCCTTCAGGTAGAGACCATTGCGCGACGCACCACCACAGCCAGGTATCCTGTTAAAAAAAAAACGCCAAACCCCTGCCCCTCGTGTGCCCTCTTGCCTCGTCGCCGGAGCGTCGCCCAATCTTATTGTGTCTCGTCCATTCACACCTCCCGACGTCCGACGAATCTCTCTCTCTTTTTTTTTGGGTCTTCTTCTTCCCTTCATTCTATTTCTCAACTCCTGGGCCCTTGCGCATCAGCCCAGCCACGAACCACCGCCCTCTTGCTGCCATGGGCCAAACGCTCTCGGAGCCCGTCGTCGAAAAGGTTTGCCTTTCCTGCTTTCATCCTCGGCTACAAAGAAGACCGTACCTCACATGTTTTTCCTCGCGATATCATCGTACTTGCATCCAGGATCACAAGGTTACGAATCCGACATCGTGCGGTCTTCTTGAGCCCCTCGCGTTCTTGTTGTCAGAGCCCCCACTAGAGCCAGCTTTTCCCTTTCTTGTATCCGGCATTGGAGGGGCTTTTCACGTCGTCATCGCAATCGGTGAATCGCGACACGAGTCTGCCCCCATGTCATCTGCTCGCGCACTCGCTCCACGTCCGTCAAGACACCTTTGCTAATCCAAAACGTTTCGACGCGAACAACAGACCTCCGACAAAGGCGAGGATGAAAGACTCATCTATGGCGTGTCGGCCATGCAAGGCTGGCGTATCAGCATGGAGGATGCGCACATCAACGTGCTCAACCTTGCTGCTGGCGCAGATCTCGATGAAAAGATTCACCCGTCCAGCCTGTCCTTCTTCGGCGTCTTCGACGGTCATGGGGGCGAAAAGGTAGCGCTGTTTACGGGAGACAATATCCACAACATCATTTTGAAACAGGAATCATTCCAAGGCGGCGATTATGCCCAGGGACTGAAGGACGGCTTCCTTGCTACTGATCGAGCTATTCTCAATGGTATGACATCAGATGCTGTTTTACCGCTGATAGCAAAAAAGCTCACGTGTTCTCGCCTGCTCTGTCAGATCCGAAGTACGAGGAGGAAGTCTCAGGTTGTACAGCATGTGTCGGGTTGATCGCAGGGAAAAAACTCTACGTCGTACGTACTCGAAATCCACAACTGGCAAATTGGTTATGGCGAAAAGACGAGTAGTTGACCACAGCGCAGGCGAACGCAGGTGACTCGCGAGGCGTTCTAGGCATCAAGGGTCGAGCCAAGCCCATGTCTCAGGATCACAAGCCCCAGCTCGAAAGTTTGTTTTCCCACGATTTGTGCCGACCCTTCTACGATCCATGTACTGACGCATGGTGTTTTCGTGGAAACAACAGATGAGAAAAATCGCATTACGGCTGCAGGTGGTTTCGTCGACTTCGGCCGTGTCAATGGCAACCTGGCCCTGTCACGCGCAATCGGGGATTTTGAGTTCAAAAAGAGTGCTGAACTCCCCCCTGAGCAGCAGATTGTTACCGCTTTTCCGGACGTTGAAGAACACGAACTCACCGAGGAAGACGAATTCTTGGTACTGGCGTGCGACGGTGAGCGCAATGCAGCAACTTAACAGCGCTCATCCATCTGGCCTCCGAGTACTGACTATAAATAGGCATTTGGGATTGCCAATCCTCGCAGGCTGTGGTTGAGTTTGTTCGACGTGGTATTGCTGCAAAGCAAGACCTCGACAAGATTTGCGAAAATATGATGGACAATTGCTTGGCATCCAATTCGGAAACAGGAGGTGTTGGCTGCGATAACATGACCATGTCCATCATCGGCTTCTTGAACGGCAAGACTAAGGAGGAGTGGTATGAGGAGATCGCCAAGAGAGTCGCTAATGGGGACGGTCCTTGCGCTCCACCGGAATATGGTACGGTCTAGCCCCGTCAGGTTTGATCTTCTCATCGCGAGAGCAGCCTGCTTGCCTGCCGTATTTCAGGAACTCAAGAAGCTGACCACTTTTGCATCCTCTCAGCGGAGTTCCGTGGTCCGGGAGTCCACCACAGCTACGAGGATAGCGACAGTGGCTTTGATGTGAATGTGAATGTCAATGTCGATAGCTCAGGCAGGACATTCGGTGTTGGTGGGTACCGCGGCCGAATAATTCTTCTCGGCGATGGCACAGAGGTTCTCACCGATTCAGATGATACCGAAATGTTCGATAACGCCGACGAAGACGAAGATCTTGGAAGTCAAGTTTCCAGAAATAATTTGCCGTCGGCACCGTCAGCAGAAGCTAACGACAGCTCAACCACGGCCGACGATCCCTCGACCAAATCGGAAGAGGGCACATCAGAATCCAATTCCTCGACGACGAACAACAGTGAACCGGCATCTCATTCGTCATCGGATTCGGCATCGAGTTCGGCATCCGCATCCGCTACTACGGAGCAACAGAAAGACAAGGAAGCCAAGTCAGGATCGACCGACGACGACATTAAGAAGGAATAAGTAATTCTTCTTCGTTGACTGGAATCGGCTCCAGCGACTGCACGATGCACGCGTAAGAAGGGGAAGTAACCCTCGCCTGATCATTATGGCTGGGCGGGCTCGACTGCCGTCTTCCTATCCTCCCCTCTCCCACCAATGGTTTCGACTTCTCCAGCAGCTTCAGCAATACTTTTGCACTTGGTGTATGCTCGAAGGCAGGTTTCGACGTACGGGGCGGGCCGATATGAGTGAGGGTATGCATTTGTAGAGGGGGTTTGCATTGTTCCAGACCACCCGCGGTATGGGCGATTAGACAAAGCCCCTTCCCGTCCCTGCATGCTCTATTGTTTGGCTCTATGTTTGTTGGACTTATTTAACCAGCATAGTTGATTTGGTGGATTGCAAGAAGTTGCGAGAGACGAGAACGCGGACGACGAAGGAGAGGGAGGAATGAAATTCACTACGAAAGCTTCCTATGTGCAGCCCGGTGCTCGGTCTCCATTCGCTGCCCTTGCCTGTCCGACATCTTTTTCCCCTTGCTCGCTGCCCCCCAACACTTCCCTTGTCTTGTCTTGTCTTGTCTTGTCTTGCCTCGGTGTGAGTCATCGGGCCCCTGCCGCAGATGGTGGAGGCCTATCACTCGTTTTGATACACACATGTATTGCGAAAAGGGTCGCCGACACCTTTCAGGCCTTTTCTCCTTTGACTTTACAGCTCTAACGACGCACTTAATTTCTGTTTAATTCGCTTCCAAGGTCAGCATGTCGCGGCGTAGCCGACGGAGAAGTTCCGAGCGCGAGTGGCAAGCAACTGAACAGAGCAGAGAGTAGTAGATGCAATGAGGTAGTGGTAGTTTCGGTAGCGGTACGAGCAGGAATATACACCACGAAGCATAACCTTCACGCGGATTGACCATCTAAACCCATTCACGACGAATTCTTTCCTTTTACTTGATGCGGGGATAATAGCTTTCTCCGTGCCTCTATGCTTGCGAAACTGGGTATATTGGGGTGGCTGTGGTGGTGGTAGCAACACCTCTCGCATACTCGTACAAACATACTATACAACCAAAAAGACGGGCTGTCGTCATCAGGATCTAGCCACGTGCCGCAGTGGCGTCCGCATCAGGAGAAGTTTCTGTGGACGCCTCTTCTGAAATGTCTCCAATGGTTTGTGTTTGCGACTCTGCGCCTGCGGCCCAGTTGCGAATCACTTCCTCGGCCTTGAACTGTTCATCGAGATGGACTGTCATTGGCGGCCGGCCCTTTCCTGTCACGTCCCGCATTCTGACGGCGTAGATCTGCGCCGCTGCGATTGCGACAGCAGGTTGCTGCGGGTTCTCGTGCCCTTCTTCCTCCTCCTCCTGCTGCTGCTGCTGCTCCATTTGTGCATCTTCTTGTTGGGTTCCCTGCTGCGGTGGCTGCTGTTCCCGTATCTGTCTGGCTCGACGCAGTGCGGGCAGATCCATAGTCCGCCAGGCGACATCGAGTGCGGACGCGAGCGGCTTGACGGGCACGTAGCCGTCACAACTACTCAAGATGGCCCATTCGACGCCCGCGACGGCCCTGGCTTCCAGCCCCAGCGGGCTGTCCTTCAAGAGCCTGCCCATCTTCTTAGAGAAGACGTAAACAGGCCGCGGCGACGGTTCGCGAAACATGGTTCGGAAGAGCACCCTTTTCATAGTCCTTCGACCGGGGTTCTGGAGCTTGCGATCCAGGACGGCATAAAAGAATATGATGCCGAGGGAGGAGGCGGCCTTGGAGTTGACGGCCAGGGAGATGAGGAGATTGTATGTGGTGGGGGAGAGCTCGCAGTTGTGGTGGTGGAGCTGGGAAAGAATCCATGGGGTCGTGGACCAATCTCTGCTCTCTACGCACGTCTCGAGAATGGTGTGCGCGATGCTGAGCGTGAGCTCTCGATTGCCGTGATGCAGGCGCTCGACAAAGGTTCGAAAAGACGCCATTTCAGGGTCGGACCGACTGTGGAAGCGCAGAAATTCTTTGAGAGTCTGAGCAAGTGCCCCTGTCTCTACCCAGTCTGATCCGTATCGCATAGCCTGATCAGCGGCAAAGGCGTCCAGGCTTTTACCGGCTCTGAAGGCGACGTATGCATCGTGACTGGCCATGGTCTCGGCGATGCCCCGGCGAATGCTCGGATCATCGAAATGGCCCAGGTCGTACATGGCAGCAATGATTTGCCGCCTTTCGTGATCACGCTGCACAAGGTTGAGAAAGTGCAGCCACGTCCTCGAATCCGGGTAAAGAGACTGTTCTCTCATCTTCCGCAGGCCTTGATGGAATCCTTTTGCGTCTCCATTTGATGCAGATCCTCCCAACAAGATATTGACAACTTCCGTGTCCGTCGGCAAGCCCCACGTTTGCGCACGCTTCATAAGCCGCCTGGCCACTGACCGGTGACCGGCTCGTTGAGCCATGAATGCCACGGCCATTTTCAAGAGGCGAGGCGTGATGAAGTCTTTGGCCGCAGGGTCATTGAATGCCTTGACGATGAGGCCGACTCGTATGCCGTCCGTATCAACGAGCTTCCCATCCTTTTGTGGCCGTCTGTAGTACTGCAGAGCCAAATGCGGTCGAAGCCGACCACACACCAGCGCCGTGACGTATGATTCGAACGACTGAGCTGTCCAGGCAGCTGGTCTGGGCGTCTGTTCGTACGGCTTGTCGATCCAGTGCGTCTTCACTTCTTCATGCAGCCAAATCCGTTCCTTGTCATTCGAGGGTTTTGCCAGCTCCCCTTCCGATGCCTCTCCGATGGAGGGCCACAGCCGCTTTTCCATGTGGTCCAGTGTGTCTACTTCGCCGAGGTCAAAAATTTCAACTTCCGGACAAGTACGAGCAAATTCGTCCGCCGCCTTCATCAGAACTGCCCGTCTGCCTCGTAGGATGACAGCCAACGGATTCTGGCGATCGGTTGACAGCCGCAGCTTCATCGCAAGTCCCGTAGAAGCATCCACAAAGCGGAAGTCGATGTTCTTGGATAGATGAGATATGTCCCAGGAAGAAGGAAAGATGACGCGTATAGCGGCCAGACCCAACGTGTTCGGTCGACTCATCGACATACGCTTGAGTAGATTGAATGGCTCGGTCCAATCCGGGACCCGCTGGCGCAGCTTGTTACAAATTGTGTCGAAGCCTACTTGGACTCGCGCGATCTTGACGGCATGAAGTCTGCTCAGCTCGGTCGCTTTCTGGGAAGGGTAAGCGTGTGCATCGGGCACATACGGAGACGACGTCCTCTTCGTTTCCACATCATGATCAATCCCGACCCAGGTCCTTCGAAAAGCCTTTCGCAGAAAAATGTTCCTCTCGGTTTTCCAACTATTGACCCTAGGAGTAAGCTCCGAGTCAAGCTGGATGGACGGAAGCTCATCTTGAGCGCCTGCGGTAGCTGCACGTAAACCCGAGGCGCTTTCGACTTCAGCATTGTGATGATGGTTATTGACAATACATCGTGCAGATGTTTGCGATCTCAATGTGAGACCGCTCGCCCGAGGTGTCAGGTTCCAGAGAATGCCAATGCGCCGGGACCCGGTCCGCCAAGTAGACTTGATCCCTATGGGCATTTGTCACGAGGCTCGGCGCATGGTGAAGGATTTGCCATGTCGAATACGTTTATAGGAAATATGTCGTCCGGTCCAGGCCTCGTTCTCCCAAAGGTCTGCAGGCAGGGTCCACACGGTCACGTGCGTCTCGCGTTGCTAACGGCTTAGCCTCCTAAAGTCGCGATAAGATGCCCCAGAGGAGGTACAACAAGTAGGCTGTTCGATCGAGTGTATTGCGCCTCCTTTCTCCGAGCGGGCCACACGGCTGCGAATTTCCATCGGGCTGAACATTGTGAGAGCCTGAGATCTGGTCACTTCCCTTTCGGACATGCACATGCTGCACTCGTCGAGCGCACAATGAGGCGCCTAGCCCGGACGCCGTCTCCCCCTACCCCTCTCCGTGGATCGCCAGCAGCTAAGGACGGCCCGATCTCCCTAATTCAGGACTGAACATCCCAAGCTCGATCTATAGCGCCAGGCCCGCTGCACTGACAGGTGCGCCCCAGATCGACTACTTCGCCATGACAAACGTGTATTTTCTTTCTGTTGCCGCCATTTGGGGCCGGGTTCAGGCCGTACCTTTCCATAAGCCGTCACGTCTCCCAAGGGCAAGTATGCTCGACAGTCTCGTTCTGGGGAAATTGGACATGCCTTGCCCTGCCTTGCCTTGCCATTTTCTGGTGTGCCCCGGCCGGTCATCTATTATTAAATTGGAGTGAGGAAACAAGAGTGCATCAGCTGTTAATATCATGTTGGTGACGAAAGTATGGCTGTTTCGAGTTTGATGTTAACGGACAGGATTCAGGGCATCCCCAAAAGCAAAAGACCAATTGCTTCGCATCCGGTACACTTTCTGAAGACACATGGCCCTCACAGATGAGATAATATTGAACCATGCTCTATGCAGATAGAGCTGGCTAAACTCGGCCAACACACGCGTCACCTCGAACCGTGAAGCTTGCCTCCCTTGGTCTCGGTAGGTCCGCTACAATCCAGACCGGGATGCGAGTCATACCACCCTGGATCCCCATCGACGGAGACTCTCAGATCCCCCTGCTCCGCCACTTGCCTCACATCGCTCCAGTAGACGAGTTTGCCGGCCTCTTCATTCGCGCGTTCAATGACGGCCCGCAGCGCATCTTGGCGCTTCAGAAGTTCAGTGTCGTCTTTTTGATTCTCCTGTTCTAGTTTGCGAGTAATTTCGTCATACTTGTACGTCAAGTGGCTGAGAAGCTGTTTCCGAGATGCTTGATAGACGAATGTCGACATTATCTCTTGCATTTCGTTTTGGAGGTCGCTCAGATCGTCAGCATGCTCGAGATAGTTCTCCACAGCCTCCCTTTTCTCACGGTCAATTCTTGATGACCGTAGCACGTTGAGCAAGGCGCAAATGTTGCCAATTTCGATTGGGTCTTCGATAACTTCCTTCAGAGACATGGAGGGCGAGCGCGTCAGGCTTGACTTGCTGGGAACCTGACTACTCGCAAGACTTCCGATTGATTGGCGATGGCCGTGATGGGAGGCTGGTCGGATGGCAAAGTAATTCGAGTTCAGCAGGCTCGCCGACGAGTTCGTGTCTGAGCCCTTTCGTCTTGCTCTTTTCCGAATCCAAACCCGCCTCCGCACAAACGAGTTCCACCACTTGGCTTTATGCCACGAGAATTTCCTAGAGAAGGCAAATGAATATTCCCATCCTCCTTGGTCAACACCATCCTGGTGATTGATTCGCCACTCAGGCCAGACCCATTCCCAAGAGGGATCAGGAACGACTGCAGTATGAATATTGGTCGGCGATGATTTGTGATATGCGTTCGCTGAAACAAGTTAGCACACTAGACCGGGAGACGTGACTATCGAGGCAGACGTTTGACACCTACTCCAGGCAGGAGGATCGAGTCCACCCAGAGCTGCCGATGAGAACAAGGGCACGCCGCATAGAAAGCCGCCCCTTTCGTTCTCGTACATGATGTCTATGGCAGTCTCGCGGGTGTCTTGTGGGCGCTTGGGCATGATGCGATGTGGCGAATCGGAGAAAACATCGGGCGTTGCCGCTGGAAGGATCACGTCTTTTAGCATGCATGGAGACTTGCAGATTCATTGCAGGGTCCACGGCAACTTACCTTGAACTTCAATGGATGGCTGCATCGAGGGATGGGGACAATCCTCGGAAGGCTCCTGTGGCTCCCCGTCTTCTCCATCGCGGAACTGACGCGAGAGGTGATTATAATCCAGTGAAGCGTTTTGTTGCGTGTTGACCGAAAACGAAGGAGGACTGGGCGAGGCGTCGTCGGCCTCGTCATGATCGACCAAGCCGATTTCGTGGTCATAATCGCCAGGTTTCAAGCCAGCGACCCGGCGAGAGCTCCGGACTCTCACCATTGCCGATCCCAGTCTGCTGACATGGCGAATCTAGCGGAGCAAGCACTTTGGGAAACGTCGGGTCGCGGTCATGTATGCCTGTTGTCGACCACCGCCGCGCACGAAGGCGGCCGGACGCAGCTCCTGGCTGCTTTCGGTCCTCGTTAATGCAATTTATGCTGTCGGGCCACAGAGCAACGCAGAGCCGTCTGTTTCTCGGAGTGACACAGATGGACTTGGATGGCGATCCTTGACCATGCAAGATCCCGCGGCGAGACAAAGAAAACAAAGATGTGGTAGGAGGATGCGCGCCTCGTGCTTATTGTACAATTTACATGCGCAGGGAAGAAGGATGGCAGGCAAAAGACGGCGTCATAGCAGAAAGCGGAATGGATCCCTTCGGCATGCAGGCGGGAGCTAAGACAACTGTGCCGTAAACGGCATAGCGATTCACTGATTCGCAAGTGCATTCCTGACAGCATTGACAATACTCGTCATTTCGATACGGACGTGCATTCGCCATATCTCAGACTGCCTTGATCGCTCGGTGCGGCCAGATGGCGTTGCAGTCCTCTTTTCGGCGAATCGGAGCGTCGACACCTGGGTAAAGTATTTGCAGAGGATGGAGGAACGACACTGTGGCCCGTGCGAGTTGTACTGTCACCACTGGACTGTGCACTTTTCGCTCGGAACAGGGAACAGCCGCGGGCAAGTAGAAAGTGATGTTGAGTTGGAGCCTTCTGCTCCTTTGTCTTGAGGTACGCCGAATTATCCTTGACTCTCTCAGCCGTCGCCATGGCTTCGGCGCCATTGCCAGTGCCGCTCGGGCTTGCACCCTGGCGTCTGCTTGTCATGCGTGCCCCATCGCGATCGATCAGAAAGCGGGTTGATTGACGTCCATGCTGAACAGACAACGGAATCAGCGCTCTAACCGAGGCTTGGGAGCACGCTCTAGCCTGACATTATATGGGTCGGGCGCAGGCCCGCCATAAACGTTGTCGTCTGTCTTATTGCTATAGGCCGCAGCAGGCATTGGATTGGAGGATTCACATCGCTCTTCCAACCGTGACTACTTGAACCTGCTCGAAGAATCTGTATCCCTGGTGTTCATGTCTTTTTCTTCGATGACTGCCTCCGTTTGTGGACTCTCAAACCATCGTCCTCTGATCATCCTATGTTTCCAAACCAAGCTATAGTCATCCTGCAGTTATACGTCGCTAGACGAAAACAATAATTAGTCTAGCTAACAGGCATTTCTCAATTTGGAAGATGATCACCCTATCCGTTATCCGAATTCGTCCAAGCACATACGAGCGGCATAGAGCTGTTGGCCGCGCCTCTACCTTGGGACCGAAGATTAGCCATGCAGCTGGGTGGAAAGCCGCCCACAGTGCGCGATTAGTCATAAGATCTTCACATCTCATGACTAAACGGGCTTCGAGACCCAATGAATGCTTGGCGGATGGCACAACGGTGGCCGAGCGAATTCGGCCGAGCAGGTAAAATCCTATTCCTGACCTCGCCACGAATCCAGTTCTGGCTCACCCTCTGGCCACCCCCTCAATTGGTTTGAGAAGCATTCGTCAACATGCTCTCTAGCGCCTCCGTGGCCGCGCGCGCCGGCGGTCGTCGAATTGCTCGACGATGCGTGTCGACTCTCCCCGCGGTGGGCCCGAGCCGATGCCTCACCAGCCGACTTACTGGCTTCACCGTTGCCAGTGTGAGCCGACAACAACGAGGCTACGTCGTCACGGCGAATCCGAATCCTCCTCTCGGCAAGAAGAATGCAACAAACGACACCCCGTCTCGAATTGGTCTGATAGGAGCTCGAGGATTCACTGGTCAAGCTCTCGTCGAGCTCTTGAATAAACACCCTTTCATGGACCTTCGACATGTGTCGTCTCGAGAACTTGCTGGCAAGGAACTTGAGGGATATACCAAAGGCAAGATCATTTACGAAACCTTGTCACCCGAAGATATTGCTCAGTTGGATCAGGATGGCAAGGTGGACTGCTGGATTATGGCCCTTCCCAACGGCGTCTGCAAGCCTTACGTCGACGCCCTGGACCAAGTCAATTCCAAAAGCGTGGTCGTCGATCTCTCGGCAGACTTCCGATTCGACGACAATTGTAAGCCTTCAAGGAAGGGATTTTACCGAGCATCGCTGACCTTGGTACAGGGACGTATGGCCTCCCAGAACTCGTTAAACGGTCCAAGATTGCGCAGTCCAAGCGTATCTCCAACCCCGGATGCTACGCGACTGGTGCTCAGATAGGTCTCGGCGGAGCTTTAGACTTGATCGAGGGGATGCCAGTGATCTTTGGCTGCTCAGGTTACTCCGGGGCAGGAAGCAAGCCAAATTCGAGGAACAATTTGGAAGTGTTGAAAAATGCGATCATACCCTACTCCCTCGTGTCACATGTCCACGAACGTGAGATATCTCACCAACTTAACCATGAGGTTGCGTTTGTGCCCCATGTTGCTGGGTAAGTCAGGGCTTTCAGCGGACAAGAAGAGCGTGGAAAGAAACTAATGGTTCGAAAAGATGGTACAGGGGCATCACGTTAACTCTGAATATACCCCTTCGTAAGGAAGTGACGTCACGAGATGTCCGCTTAATGTATCAGGATCGCTACGCCGGGGAGAAGCTCATCAAGGTTGTGGGCGAACCACCGCTAGTGAGCTCGATTTCGGGGCGCCATGGGGTAGAGATTGGAGGCTTCGCCGTCGACAGCTCCGGCAAGCGCATGGTTGTGTAAGTCAGCAATAGCCTGCTAGGTTTCTAGTCATGCTAACTTATGTTCAGAGTTGTCACCATCGACAATCTCGCAAAGGGTGCTTCAACCCAGTGTTTGCGTGAGTGGGCCCTGTTTTAAAAAAAAAAAAGAAAAAAAAAAAGAAGTCACGGCGTTGCTGACGATGTGCACAGAAAACATGAATCTCGCCCTTGGCTATGGGGAATATGAGGGCATTCCTATTGTGTGAGGGCGAAAGCTAGAGCTAGGGTGGATGATCTGCTCTGGGTAGGGCTGTTTCGGATGCTCGTTTGAAACAGTCGTATCAAGGGCTGATGCCAGGTATCTCTCACAGATGTATCTGGCTTGGGGCTTCAGTGTCATCCGACGCAATGCTTCCTAGGTCTAGGCTTGAAGACGCTCAGAGAGACTTCGCTGGGGGGCGAGGGAGGGATCCAGGGGCTTGCGTGTCGTGTCGCCTTGGTCTCGCGGGTCATGTGAGACAATGCAAAACCACAAATCAAGTGGAGGATATCAGAGCAGAGCAGAGATGCAGTCATGACGAACCAGACAAATAGGCACTAGCACAGTGGAGATAGGCTCGAGCCAAGACGTTGGGAGCCAACTGAATGAAAAGTCAATTGAAGTTAGCTTCTTAGGCTTTAGACCGGTAAGGGTCATGTTGACTGTCCATTTAGTAGCCGTCGTAGAGTTCCATCCGTGCCTGCTATTACTTTTCAGTTCTGGGCACCTCCCACGTCGAACCTCGTTTACTATTATTTCCCTGCCCGTATATTTGAGATGATCATGAATACTGGCATCGCCGACTCACCACTTGTATCTCAGTGTTTTCAGATGGATCTTCTCATCTACTAAATTAACATATCTCAACGCATAGATTACACTAGGTTTGATGAAGGTCTCTCGTCTTGCAAGTCAGCTCTGCATCTGCTCCCGCTATGATCGACACCATCGCCAAGTTCACAGGCCAGGACATGAAACTCTGACACCCAGCGATCCAGTCCTTTTCTGATTTACCTGATCCTGCTCCACGTCTCATTCTGAATCCCCCTGGTCTTCTTCCGAATCCTCCAGGTCTTCTTCTGAATCCTCCTGGTCTTCTTCTGATTCCCTGTACGCCTTGTAGGGATCGGTCTCATGTCGACCTTTGGTACATCCAGTAGATCCTTCGCAAATCTGCTCGCAGCAGGACCATTTAAACCCCCCTGGGTAATCTTTGCGAGACTCATCGCAATCTATTATTCCATGGCAATCCTCATCGTGATCGGCCCAAAAGTCGCCTTCATAGTCTACCTCCATGTCGCCTGCCGACCGACGTCAACCAGCTGTCCTGGCAGGACTACACCATGGCCGAAGGTAAGAGGAAGAATGACGGTATTGGGGGTAAATATACGAACCAGTGTGATAGAAGCAGGAGCCAAAGGGGTTGTCGTCCTTGAAAAATGGGTCCTCGCACTGCACACAGACGGCCAAGTCGTCGTCGGCCTTTCGTTTTCGATTTGTCTCGCCGGCGCTCTCAAACTGTGTGAGCGCGTCGAGACGCGACACGACGTGGTTCTTCACCTCCGTGTCTGAGCAGACCGACAGGAGGACTGCTTTGACGTGATGCCCGGGTGCGCTCATGATTCGTTCCTCGAGTGAAACAGAAGCCATTTTGACTACTGTCTTTTTCCTTGGCTGAATGTTTCCTTTAATGAAGAGCTCTGAAGGGGGGGGGGGGGGGGCGGTGTTGTCACCATATGTCTCACCGCTTGGCATCTCGCATTCACCACTGCTGCTGCCGGACCAAAACCTACCCTGACAAAACACTTCAGACCACCCCCCGAAGCAGAACTGATGGTTCAGATCGGGTAAGAATTACCGTATTCAACATTTCGGGTAATCCTTATTCATCTTCATCAACTAGACGAATTTGAAGTCTTGGCTTGTGAAACATGCTTAGCCATCATTAATGTCCGACACTGTGACTCAGGATGGCCAGCCTTTAGAAGAAAAGAGAACTTTGCTCGGGGGGCCCCGCGCCGTCGTCTCCGCGTTCAGTTGCGTTGCCGCGCAAAACCCACATCCAGGTGCCGGAGTGTTGACCGGCTCCCCTTTCGCCACGCGGCGCACGAGATAATGGATGGACAATGGTCAACCCGTTCATGGCAATAATCGAAGTTATGTTGGAAGCAGCAGCCCACATGGCCTTGTTGTGGCAGAAGCGGCCCACTCGGGCATACAAAAGCGTCAATCCGGGCACCAGACCATAGCCCACAACTCAATCCTTACACACTTCCTAGCATCATACATTTCATCAAGTGAAACGGGCACAAAACATCCTCATTGACCCGAAAGATAATACAAGGACCCTGGTTATGCCTAACTCTACCATGGCTCAGTGTCTAGGGGAAGCTGTGTTGGCTTAGCGAGCTAATCCGAATCTCCTACGGCGTAGGTGAGTATCGCTGTGTTATTTTTATAATATACTTTTAGTTATTTACTAATGAGCATGCTTAGTGTGTTTCTCATCGCTACTAACCACACATTCGTGCAATTCATGCATTTTACTTTTAGCGCCAATTACAACAAATATCTAGATACCACTACTAGATCTATTCAAAAAAAGTTAGCCAATGATAAAAATAAAGAGACTGACAACAAATATCTACATGCCACTACTAGATCCATTCAGGAAAAGTTGGCCAACGATGAAGACAAAGAGACTTCTGTGCGCGTCAGTAGATCAAGGTGGGTCGTGGAAGGAGTTTTTGGCGTCGGGGCGGTTGCATCATGTTGCAGTGGCAGAGTCTGAGATTTTTTTTTCCCCCTCCAGGTACGATTTGGCAAAGGGTTGGGGCTGTTGTCGTCATCTATGTCCTGACAATGCGTGGCTCTGGAGAGTCTCACTACCAACGTGGCTCTGGACTTGCCAATAAACTCTTCATGCATTCAGAAGCCAGAAAAGAATCATTCTCGTGACGATTGAGGCTGTCGGACAGCACTTCGCTTCTGTACTGCATGCCATGGATCAGATAACAGCCTTTTCATATTCGAAATACCTTCCACCTTTTTGAGAAGCGTAGTCAACATGTGTTGTATGTGCGAAATTCAAAGCCACCTGAATCACCCAAGTTGCCAGGCACTCATGGGCACTCATTGTTGATCTCGCTCTGGGTAGGTTGGACAACAAAGCGATATGCCTCACAGAAACCCGTGAAACACCGGGATCAGGAGTGCTACATCAAGGGGGTCGCCTTCCGCGCTTGAGCCGTGTAGGCCACCTCAAGGCCCCGTTCCCACATGTGATGTCAGTGGTGCGATATGAGGACCCTTGGGTTGAGTACTCTCCGCCGTCTTTGCCTGAGTTTAAGTGACTCGAATAGTCCAAGCACTCACTGCATGGGTTAGAGACTCAAATTTGCCGATACATTATTATACTTGTCTCGTCGAGGGGGGGTAGTTTGGTAGCAGGGTGTGCTATCCCCCTGTTTCCTTTTTGCAGCAGGTGAACGTCGCCATATCTAGGCGAGGATAGTTGAGCCAAGCCTGCATTGGCCATTTCCAAAAGTCGAAGGTTGGTATTTCGGGTGGAACTGAAAGAGTTCCACGTTGTGCTGATCATCTGAGTACATTGATATCTCTGGCCACGGTGGTCGACAATGAGCAATGCAGAATAGCTCTTTCCCGTGTTTCGTGTAACTCTAGTTGTCAGATCAACGCTATGGGTCTTTTCCCTGTACGGACTCGCGTGGCAGCAAAAAGCTGTAGGTTCAAGAAATCACAAGGCTACACCCACACATGAAAGCTGACGCTCACAACCCTGGCCTATCATGAATAATACTCAGTAGTCAAATCTGTGCTCATTTTGTTGAAGAGGGTTATCGTTATTGTGATGGCTATGACTACGAGGTGAGAAGCCCATTAATGTACTTGCAAGTAGTATTCTCGCAGCCATAATCTTTATCGAATTTCATATATTAGAATAGGTATTTATTCACGAGGAAGTGCTTGGCTGAAAGTTCCCCGTTAGTGTGACCATTAAAATGGCACGCAATGAATACAAATCTGTCCTCTGAATCTTTTCAATTGAATTGGAGTTCACATCATTTCCTGAGCTCTCCAAGCTTCTCAGTGCATTGTTACTCGATATTGATCTGCAGTGGGCCAGTGGTATGTGTGGCTAGTTTCAAAGCAGAGTTGTATACGCTGAATATGATCTCATCTGGCTTCTCAGTGACAGCACGAGCAAGGAACCG
Source organism: Moelleriella libera RCEF 2490 (assembly GCA_001636675.1). NCBI lineage: Eukaryota > Fungi > Ascomycota > Sordariomycetes > Hypocreales > Clavicipitaceae > Moelleriella > Moelleriella libera. Next base: position 3,108,813 of record AZGY01000001.1, on the reverse strand, counting down.
AAATGTCACCGTATCGCCTGACCGGGAAGATGATAGGTAGAGCACCTTCTGTGCAGCTGGTTAGTCCGTTCCCAACTGTCGGAATGAAGTCACTTACGGCATCACGAATCTCGACATCGATAGGAATCATGTCTTCAGTTTCACCGTGGTGGTCACCCTCCGCGGACTTCTGAGGTTGACCTGCAGGATTCCCCAATTTGAGCACGAGCTCAAACTCAGTTCCAACAGGAAAAGCTTCTTTCGGCTCTTCAACCTCCAATGTAGGGACTGCAGCCGCGAGTACCTTCTCTGCTGCCGCAATCAGGTCCATGACTTTCTCGACACACTTTGCCATGCTCTCCTTCTTATCCTTCATCAGCTTGACAAAGAAAGTACCTTGTACCCAAAGCATGATGCCGCGCTCGCTCTCTTTGGGCAGGGAGGAGTGGAAATTTTTGTCTATCACGAGAGCATTATTTTCTCCTTTCCGTTCACACAGTTTGCCGATGTCCTCGTCCATCTTAGACTTGTCATCTGTAAGAACAATCCCTTCAGAGTCCAGAGCTTCTTTGGCGGCACTGTATAATTCATGCGCACTCCTGAGGGCATTGGGCCGCGTGCCAGCGTTGTTAGAGAAGCGTGCACTTCCCAAGGTGGCGCTCCGAGAAATTGACAGATTCATGCTCTCGCCATCTGCAGATGTCAAAAACCACTGGGCTGTCAAATCTGTGTCATTGATGATGACGTTGGGCAAGCTGACATTCCATTCCATTTTTTTGAACTCCTCGACAACGTTGAGCAAAACATTGTCCGCCCCAGGCTTCTTGTTGTTCAAAAAGTCAGGAGAGAAGATTTCGGGCTCTGTGATGAGCTGCGTCACACCTTTCCAGTTGATGGGATTGGGGTTCGAAGCATCCGTGACGAGCTTTCCAAGTTCAAGACGGGCAGGTGTGTCATAAAGGGTTGTCGTGTCGTCGATGGAGGCCTTGATATACTCCTCCAACGTTTCTCGACCTGAGTGCGCACTTTGCTGGGGCCTGCAGGTTGCGTCCAAGACCATTTCTTTAGGTCCATTGATATCCTGCGCAGACTTCGGCAGGATGGTTATGAAGACGTGATTGCCGAAGCCAGTGCGGGCTGGATCATTGCGTTCGGATTTCTGGAAGAATTTCGATCTGTTCGTGGTGAGAGGACTATTGCACGGACCCCATCCAATCAAATTTGTGTCGTTGATGTACCCAAAGGGGCGCATAAACTTCATTTGTAGACGACGGTCTGTACTCCCAAGCCCGAGAGGTACAATGGTTTGCACCAGTGCAGCCAAGTCGTAGCAGTTGAGAGTGTGTTTCTGCTTCTCGTCACAGTCATTGACCTAGTGATCAAAGCGTAACGCACTCCCGCCGCCCTGGAAGTAAGAGTTGTTGGACTGCCAGGAATCATATCTTGTGCTTGATTGAAAGTGGATCTTGTCAATCACGTAGTCGAGCCACCCTTGCTCGCTGTCGCGAATGTTCCGGCCCAAAGTCTCATCCTTGAAGCTTTTGATATCCCCGTCTTCGGTCATTCGTCGCAGAGGGAGAAGAAACCTGCGCATGAAGCTGGCCGGCAATCCGGCATAATGGAATTCTTGCAGATTTTCGGTAGCAATGAAGTAGAGCTCCACGACAGTCTCGGAAATCTTCATGCGACTATTTCCGTAGTCAAAAAGGACTAATGACCAATGGATTGTCCCCTTGAGGCCCCAGGGGAGATGTGTGCGTGGTGATTTGAACGCTCCTTCACACTCAAATCCTTGCGCGACGGGCCAATCCAGCGGCACATCCTCTGTGCAAGGCTCAGTCTCAAGACCATTGCTATCTGTCTCAAGATAGCCTCGCAACACGGCGGGAGTAGTCGAGGGCAGGCTCAAATCGTCTGGCCATTTGAGGGCTCCAAACTTTGCCGTAAAACTCAGATCACTCGACTTGAGCACGCGGATCTGATCCTCGCGTCCGGTCTGCCAGTATGGATTGTTCTTGCTTGACGCCCAGTGCATTCTGACATGAGATTTGGGCCTGTCATATACTGGCAGTGCGGAGCGCTCAACGCAAAGTGTCATTTTAGCCACCATGCTGTCTCGAATTAGGATGCAATAACCGTGATTCGGATGTGTTCTCAATGAATGATCTCAGATATGGTTTGCAGGTTTTGAAAGTGAGTTGGGATGCTGGCATAAAAATACCCATGAGCTTGTGTAGTGTATATGGCTTCATATTGGATTTCGGCAGACGACCGCTCCGTTCGCCGTCCTTCTCGGCAGTTGACGATAGAGCAACTGATCTGATATCAATAGTCTTTGTGTCACTGAGGCTATCCAGGCACTAATTTGAACTTTCTGGGGTCGGCACGTCGCTGTCAGCATCGTTGGCGGTGGCTGCCGCCACATTCTTCAGCTGAGCCTGGACCCTGTCCAACTGCCAATACCTCACAGGGGCAAAGGGGCTGTGTTTGCTGAAAAGAGGGGCAAGATGGCAATCGAGACCAGCGTTTGTATTGCATCTCAGCTGCCAGCTATTCGTCATTAGGCCGTCTTGCTCGGAATGTTGGGCTTTTGCGGCGCATATTCTACTTGTTGGCCTTTCGTTAGATTATATGCGCGTTCAGCCGGCAGAAGTCGGCACAGTGGACCGCATTGAACGAAAACGAAGTATAGCCTCTTGTTTCGTAACAAAGACTCAGCTTTGCTCCCTCCCGACGGCCATGTGTGCCGTAGAAGGGAAATTGATCAGGCCTGCATTGCATGCTCAAGCGGCTGAGGCCTCATCCGACCAACGCCAAATGGGAGCGTCAAACGCAGCGATAGGCTCTCGCACCCTTGGTCTGCAATCACAGAGGGGTCAAGCAAGCACTTGCGTCTGTCAGCGCCTGCAAGCTGTGACGGGGAGAACGAGCAACAAGACGAGGGCTGAATCAGGATTTCATCATTCCCGTTTTGGTATTGATATTTGCCTTGGTTATACGCTCCACGATTGTATAGGAGTTCCCAGGTCATTTGCGAGATAAGTGGCCTGTACAAATTGGTAGCCTGAGGTAGCCCATGGTTTGCAAACATGGCCGGCAAAGTCGAGCCGACCAGAACATGTGTCAGCCGTGATCAGCCTGCTGTCCAATATGCCATTTCGGGTCGCAGTCACCGCTTCTCCAGAGGTGTTTAACCTCTTGCACTCCCCACGCATGACAGATCGTATCGAGTGGATTGCGTCTGCGCGTAGGAAATCGTTCCGCGGAGTCATGTCCGATACGACGAATATTCCTAAGGCTACGCCCTGGAGAAATTCCAAACGATGGCTGAACCAGGCTACCTGGACCTCTTCGCTTCCAGGGAAAGTATGGGCGTGCAAGTCGACACCGATGAAGTACATTGAGCATACCGATCGAGTGACAGCCCTCCTGAAAGCCTGGACCACTCCTGCTTCCCTCGTGGTCGCTACTTCCTGCAATTTCAAAGAAGTAGAGGCAGACGACGCCAATGCCGCATAACAAGCGTTCCAAGCGCTCTGATAGATGATCAGGCGCCGCTTACAGGCTGGACGTGCCGACAGCAGTCCACCTTTCAGCCCTATCGAAGAAAGTCAGACCAAGATCATCTATGAGCAACTGCAGATTCTTCGTGTTCCTCACTTCATCCCCCTCTCCTCCTGAAACGCTGCCAAGGCTATACAAAAATCAGTCGGAACTGTCCCGCAGGCCACTTCTTGAGCTTCTGATCAAGGAAGTAGTTTTGATCGACATCGTTCTGCCAGCCGGAGAAAGTGCAGCCGTTGAGTTGCGCCTTGTCAAAGTTGAGCAGCTGGTCAAATTCGTCGCTCTTGCACGGTTCGAACGAAATTTGGTACACACATGTGGACTTGAACCCGTGTTCTTCAGACAGCCTTGAAAAGTTCTACGGAGACGACCAACAGCTTCTGAGCTTTCTCCAGAAACTTGCCAGCTCATCCAAGGTCAAGTTGTCCAATTCAGGTCGGCCACCACTGGTCTTTTGAGTGCTCTCTGAGCTCATACTGTGATCGTTGAATGAAAGAATATTAGAGTCTTCACTCACGTTTCGTTGCATTTTCAGGGCAAACCCGCGCAGTTCCCAGCTCTGAAGCCCGCAGGTGCGTCCCAACTTGACCAAGAAATCTTGGCCAAGAAGTCTGGAGTCTTCGGGTGAATCTGCAGTGCCGAGTTCGCGACCTCCCAAGTGACCTGAAGCAATACCATCCACCTACTCACTAGATCGGACGATTTGTACTTTCTCTAGGCCTAGCAGCTTTTTCGACGGCGTCCAAGCCTCTAGAGATTCCGATGTTTTCCTTCAGGGGAGGTAAAGGGACGGGTTTTGCGCTGAAACACGAAAACAAGGCCATGACTGTCTTTCCAGTGCCAAACGATATAGCGGAGACTGGTCAGCCGGTACAAGGGTCTGTTGGAATCTCAAGATACGGATTGCGTGCGATGAGCAAGCAATCCAATGCAGAAGCGTCCTGGCATGCGTGGAGTTCCATAGACACAAATTCCCACGCACAACGGTTCGGGACTTTCTGACTGCGCCTACGATTCACACTCAGCCTATTGACATGGGAATTTTTTTCCTACAACGTCAACTTACCGTTGGCGCATATTTGGCTCAGCCGAAAAGCCTACATGTCATGTCTTTGCGGGGGACAACTGACGGGCCGCCGATGCAGTGGAGAAAACACACTGAGTCAACACCGGGCACAGGTCCGGTTCGAACGCGGAGCGAAACTGTGATCTCATGGCACTTGCAAGTGTGTTCAACTGACTGGCTCTGTCGAAGTCTGGCCATCGTGAGCATTGGCAATGGCGCCAACGTTTCCAAACGACACACATGGTCAGACCAAGAAGCACGCCTTGTCCACGTATGCTTGCGTTGCCGAAGATGTCTTATACAAACAAGACGGACTCGCCATTACCCATCGGGACATGGTCAAGCTGCTCTTGCAGCATATTTCGAAGCCCAACGACTGATGATAGGCACGCCGAGTGGTGTGAGCGCGCTTCTTGTCATGACTCGCAGAATATCAAGAGCCTGCTCGGAAAGACCAAGTGGGCGAACGATTCCAGAGTTCGAAGCTGCTCGCAGTTCACGGCGGTGACCCTCGGCAAAAGGTCTAGCACCCACATCGAATACGAAGTCATTCGTTCAAAGACTGAACCGAAGGCCCATCGTTTGAGGATGAGCTCGCACAGCACTGGAGTTCATCAGAACTGTGCTTGGCGAGATTAAGGTTGCGGACGTCGCCAAGCTAGATGGTCTACTTGAGTTCATTACATAGTGGCGCCCGTGCGCCGTTGCCCATACCAGTCGAACGAGCATAGGCGACGAATACCACCAAGGACGAGCATGGTGTTTCTCTTGTCGTTTGTCCAACGCGAGGCAACGGTCGCGCCAAAATTGGCACGACCCGACCGATGAGCCCACCGTCAATGGAACCTTTCTGGCAAAAGAAGGTGAGCTATTCAGGGCCGACTTGCCATCCGAACACAAGCCCAGGGAGAAGTCGACACGCAAAGTGTCAATTTGGTCTGCCAGAATAGCTTCGAAATAAAATATGGATTCAAAAGAGCACAAGCTGGTATAGCGATATGGACATCGTATGCAGGTAGGCAGGCATAGGTTGAGACTGAGAGAGGGGGAGAGAGGGAGATGAAAAAAATCGGTCAATACACTAACTACCTAAAGACTTGAACAGACAATTCACACCTCTTACGCAGCGTCGACAGATTTGCCCGAGATCCATCATATCCATGGCAGTCATGGAAATCTATGCGCGCAATTTCGTTTCAAGCTTCACAGCCTGCGGAATGCTCATATGGTGTCAGGAGCGCGGTCGCAGCCAGTCAATGGAGAAAGGATTGGGCGCTGTGCTGTGAAAAGATGGACAGGGACCCCCATCCATTTCTGCTCTCCATACCCGGTTTACCGTAGCTCATGCTCCGGGCCCGATGTTGCTCGATCTGGGGAAGGAACGATTGGGCCCCGCTGCGGCCCAGACTCACCTACGTCATCACACGGCCTGCCGACGAATTAGCGCCGCAGCCCACAGCAGCTGTTATTGTGCGGCCGCGCGCCCCTCAAGCCTTTCCCAGAAGCTCAGGTCACGTCATGCGCCGGACCAGCCAACAGCACTGGTACGTAGCAGCAGCAGCAGCAGCAGCAGCAGAAGCGAGTGGATGGGGCAGGGGAAAAAAAATTAAACAATAGTCTCCCTTTTCTGCGCCCAGCCGTTGCAATCCCTGGAAAGGGAAGGAGAGGGAGGACCAAGGAACAAAAAGAGGGGCGCGTCACTGGGCCGATAGCTTCCTCTTCATTCTCTCTCTCTCCGCACGCGCGTAAGAAGAAACACCTCGCTCTTTTACAACTTTGCACCTCCCACTCTGTACACACGCAATCACACTCATCTGAGCTCACCGTGAAACCTTCTTCTCCCATCGCCATCATGTCCAGGTCGCGTCTACCTCTGTTCCTCGGCCTCGGTGCCGCAGGCGGTGTCGGGTACTACCTCTACAGCGCCGGCGGAAATCCCAAGGCCGCTGAGAACAAGTTCGAAAGTACGTCTCTCTCCTCTCTCCTCGCAGGTCACGGGATCGGACAGGCAAGGCTATGAAACGTCGAGGCACACATACTCACAAGGCGGGAAACCCCCACAGGCGATGTACACAGGGCGTCGGCCAAAGTCAAAGACGCTCTGCCCGGCAGCAAGCCCGGCGCCGAAAAGGAATTCAGGAACTACGGAGCAGAGGCTGGTGCCAAGGTTGACAAAGCTGTACGTTTCACTCCCTCTCAGACACAGACTCAAGATCTTTTGAAAGCTTCTTTTGAGCCTACTTGACAGTGCCTATGCTAACGTCATCCGCGATGCGCGGCCCAAAATAAAAGTGGTCCGAAGCTGACCGAAAGGCCGGAAACCTCAAGAGCCAGACGGAAGCGTATGTCAAGGACGCCAAGGCCGAAGCCATCAAGGCCGTGGACAAATTTGACAAGACGGTCGAGGATGGGGCGGCCAAGGCCAAGAGTGGCATTTCGAGCTGGTTTGGCGGCGGCAGCAAATGAGCGCAGGTTGTTGATTATTGTGTCGCATCATTGGACAGGCGGGGATGGTGCAACTAATTCGGTGGCCTATGTTGGGAGTCGAGTGGAAGAATCAATCTCTTTTCTGCAATCCCATTCGGCGCAAAGTGTGATCATGGTTGGTGTGGCCGTGTTTTGGCCTGACAGCACAGCGCAGCACCTCGGTGCAAGTATAACGGAAATATCGACAGCCGGGCAAGCCGGATATAAGTCAAAATCTCTCTCAGTTTCAACGTCATGACAGCTCCATTTCGGCCGCCACCAGCTTGAGAATCTCCTCGGTGCCCTTCCTCGCATTCGCCGGCTGTTTGGCCACGGCCTGCCAGATCTCGCCATGTCGCGGCTCACTCAGCACGCACTTGGTCACCACTTCGTCCCTCTTCTCCTCTGTGCCGTGCTGAAGCAGGAACCTGTAGTACCATGCCCAGCTGTCGCCATTGTCGCTGTCCAGGACCAGCGCCTTCTCGAACCAATTCTGCGCCTTGTCTAGCTTCCTGTCTGCCCAAAAGATCCTGGCGACGCCGACAAACAGCAGCGGGTCGTTGTCCACTTTCTTGATGGCTTCCAGACTTCGTGGTTTCCGCTGCGTCCGTGGCTCAAGGTGCCAGATCTGCTCGACCCACAGCAAGCCGCTCTTGGGAATCTCCTGCTTGGCCTTGGCCATCATGACCTTGGCCTGGGCGGCGTTGCCGGCTCGGCGCTCAAGACGGACCGACTCGCACCACAGGTGCGGTGACTTGGGCACGGCGAGACGCGCGCGGTCCAGGACGGACCGCGCCTTGATGGTCAGCCCGGCCTTCTCCTCCAAGCGCGAGTAGAGCAGCCACAGCGGCACCGACTTGGGCACGGCCTTGACACCCGTGCCGTACGCCTCCCGCGCCTGGCCGATCTTGCCGGCGTCTTCGTAGATCTGTCCCTTGAGCATCCACAGCTTGGGCGCCGCCGGGAAGAGCTGCAGCGCCTGCAGGACGAGGTCGAGCGCTGTTTCCGTCTGCCGGTGGACGCGCTCGAACACGACGCTCTTCATCCAGACCCTGTCTGTCGGCGCCTGGTCGCGCGCAATCTCGAGCAGCTTCCGGGCCTGTTCGGTGTTGTCCGTCTCGGACTCGAGCTTGACGGCCGCGAGCCAGATGTCCTCGTTGTTGGGGTTCTTGTTGAAGGCGCGCTTCAGCACGAGCCGGGCATTGTCCACCTCGCCGGCCTGCCATTTCTCCTTGGCCAGAAGCATCCACAGGTCTTCGCTGGTCGGGCACGCGTCCACGGCCTGCTCGAGCACCTCCCACAGGGACTCTTTGGTGCCGTGGTTCCTTTCCAGGTCGGCCGCCGCCATCCGAAGTGTCTTACTGTTGTAGAACACGCGAATCGCGTAGGCGTATATCGCCCGCGCCGTATCGAATTTGCCCCGGTTGATGCTGGCCCTGGCGTCTTCCATCCACGTGTCTTTGCGATCGTCATCCTCGTCAAGTCCCCAGCCGAGCGTGGCGTGGATGATGTTCTGGCAGGTGATGATCGCCCCTTCCTCCTCGCACTTCTCGGCTTCGGCTATCCACTCTTCCCTCTTGGGCATGGCCGACTCCTTGGCCAAGACGCGCACCGCTGTCGTCATGACGTTGCCCTTGCTCGTCTGTCCCAGCTGCTCCATGAGCCGCGCAGCGGCGATCCAGATTTCGTGTGATGTAGGGACGGCCTTTCGGGCTCGGTTGAGCACTTTCTGCGCATTCTCAGGCGTTTCGAGACGGGCAAGCGCCAGCCACAGGTCCACCGATAAGGGAATCAGTTCGGTGGCCTTGGCCAGCAAGAGCTTGGCATCATCCTGATTCTCTTCCAAGTTGACGGCTTCTTTCCATAATGCTTCTGACTCAGGGATGTGGTCTAGTGCTTGACGGATGACTCTCTTCTTGTTGCCAGGAATATTCTCCAGTCGCATGGCTTCAACCCATAATCTGACAGATCGGTTATTCGCCTCGATAGCTCTTCGCGCTATGATCTTGGCATTTTGCGATTCATGGTTTAGTCGGATATTCTCCAGCCAAGCGTCTTCGCTCTTGGGACACCGCGCACACCCCTGATCAATGGTCTTGCGGGCCGCGACGATCTTGCCAGCCAGCTCCTCCAGACGAGCCGCTGCGATCCAGCCGAGGGCATTGTTCGGATTCGTCTTCACCACAGACTGCAGCAGCTCTCGTACCCGATTGATGTCTCCGACTTGCGCCTGAGCCTCACTCATCTGCATCTTGTTCAGACTTGTGATGTAGCCTTGCGGGTCGATACTCGTCGAGCTGCCGCTGGTGGCGTCTCCGCTCGTCCGCGATGCCTGTTCTAACCTCGATTTCAGCACTCTGTCACGCGCCGCTCCAATCTGCGCAAAGTTGGTCATTGTGCCATCTGCCTTGTCTGTGGCGTTGGATGCGACGCCATCGTCGGCAACCGTGGTGCCCAGCTCAGACGAGTCTCGCGCAGCCGCCAGCACACTGTCTGGAACAGCGTAGAATCGTTGCCGCAGAGCCTGCTTGCTGCGCCGATTCTTGCCCGTCAAATCACCCACTTCGGGGAGGCTGGCCCATTCGTCATCGGTGACGGTCTCAAGGGCACGCTTGAGGTCTGAAAACTGCTGCTGGATCTTGGGATTCTTGCGCTCGTACTCATCCTGCTCAGCCTTCTCTCTCGCTTCACGCTGTCTTTTCCTCCTGTCCATGCGGGTGTCGATCCATTCCCAGATCTTGTCTGACTCCTCGTCGTCCTTATCGTAGATGCCGCCAGAGAACAATCCGACCTCGTTGTCAGGATCTTGGAATCGTTCGTCGTCATCATCGTCGTCTTCCTTCTTCTTGCCGTCTGGCGCAAGACCGAGCTGGGCTGCACGCTTGGCAAGTGCCTCTTTGATTTGGTCCTCGCTCGGGCCGTCGCGCGCAGGACCCAAATCGGATCGCGTCGTGAAGCCGGTCGCACCGCGGCCGAGACCAGCGACATAGTTATCCGGTGCTTGCTGGTGAAGAAAGTCTAGCTTGGAAGCCATGGTGCTCTCGGTAGCGGTCGGCGCGAGGCGCCGGGATCAGAATACGAGACAAAATTCGGCGGAGACGATGTCAAATAATAGACGCGGGTCGTTCCAGGGGAGAAGATGAATTATCGTCTGTGCGCCTGGCTCGCGACGGCTACGAAATAGCAGAGTTGTGACCTTCGGAGGTCTAGACAAACTAGCATCATCAGCAAAAAATACACGCTACGCACACCACAAAGCACACTCTGATCCCCACATGCCAAAATCGCCTTATCGATAGCCCCACGACCCCAGAAAAAAGTTTCCCTGCAGCAACACCAGCATTTCGTCACGGTCTCAAATTCCCGCCCCTCCGACCACATAGACACCGCAGTCCTGGGCGATGGGGAAAGTAAAGCAGGCCAAGCGCAACGGCGCATCCAGCTCGCCATATCAAAAGCCAAGCGGTGGCGGCGGCTCGGGCCACTCGGCTCCGGCCAAGAACAATGTCTTCAAGTTCAACACCAACTTCGGCCAGCACATCCTCAAGAACCCCGGTGTCTCAGACGCCATCGTCGACAAGGCCTACCTCAAACCGACCGACACGGTCCTCGAGATTGGCCCCGGGACAGGAAATCTGACGGTGCGCATTTTGGAACGCGCCAAGAAATGCATATGTGTCGAGCTCGATCCGCGCATGGCGGCTGAAGTGACGAAGCGGGTGCAGGGGACGCCTGAGCAGAGAAAACTGGAAGTGATTCTAGGCGATGTCATTAAGACAGAACTACCCCAGTTCGACGTCTGCATATCAAATACACCCTACCAGGTACTATCGACCTGCCTGCCTGTCTGCTTTTTGCTTGCTTTTGTTGCCTGCCTGTTGCTTGCTTGCTTGCTTGTTGTTCGCTCGTTCCATCTCCGTCTCTCGCGCAAAGGATCTTCATTGTCCACTGACAAAAAGGGCAACACGCTTCGCCAGATCTCGAGTCCCCTCGTCTTCAAACTGCTCGCCATGCCCAACCCGCCACGCACGTCCGTCCTCATGTTCCAGCGTGAGTTCGCCCTCCGCCTCACAGCCCGGCCCGGCGACCCGCTCTACTCCCGAATATCCGTCAACGCGCAGTTCTGGGCCAAGATCACACACATCATGAAGGTCGGCAAGAACAACTTCCGGCCCCCTCCGCAGGTCGAGTCGTCGGTGGTGCGCATCGAGCCCAAGGTCGGCAAGGACCGGCCCAACGTCAGCTGGGACGAGTGGGACGGGCTGCTGCGCGTGTGCTTTGTGCGCAAGAACAAGACCCTGCGCGCGAGCTGGCTCGGCACCAGGGAGGTCCTGGCCATGGTGGAAAAGAACTACCGGACGTGGTGCGCCCTCAACGGCATCCCCGTCGACGACTCCGAGGCAGACGAAACCATGGATGCGACGACGACAACGACGAGCGCGGGGGAAGAAGAGGCAGCGGCGGCCGCGGACGGCATGGACGTGGACGTGGTAGACGACGGTTATGATGACGACAACGACGACGACGAAGACGATGCGCCAGACTTTTTCAAGGAATTAAAACGCAGTGCCGCTGCGACGCCCAAGACAAAGAGTCGGCGTAAAAAGACCAAAGTCGCCGAGCTGGTGCGCGAAAAGATACGCAAGGTCCTCGAGGACGTCACGGAGCTGGCCGACAAGCGGTCCGGCAAGTGCGACGAGACTGACTTTTTGCGCCTGCTGTTTGCTTTCAACGAGGAGGGCATACATTTTTCATAGCGATACGCAAAAGAGCTCATCAGCCTTTTTTTTTTTCTACTTTCTTTCTTAATGACTTATGTGGTTTCGCTCAGATGACACTGTCACGCATCATGGTCGTCTTTTGGTCCCCCTTTTTTTTTTTTTGGTGACAGTGCCCTCTACTTTCTCTCTAGATGCGTATGTCTCCCACCCAGAGTCTTCTTTTCTCTCACGAAGCGCACGATTGTCTCTTGAGTGCTGGCTCCAAGGGCCCAAGAGAAGGAGTTGGGGGGGGGGGGCGATGGTCTGAGCGGCGTCTCCCACATAGATCACATCATAGCCGGCTCAGCTTGGATGGGAACACGCGTCTTTCCGATACTGAAGCACTTCTGACTCAAAGCGTCAACCACGCTCTCATGGACAATATTTCGATTCTGGTGCAAGAATAGTGCTTCGGGAGTGTGCGTGATGTCGAAATGCCCAAAGTTACTCAAGGAAAAATCCTAGTCGCACTCTGCGCATTCGCCAAGCCAAATAGTCTACTGCGCCACGCGCACACTGCGCTCCCCACGAGGCCCTCGCCCCATCTGTTCTAGCTCACCGGCTTGCCTTGGTGTTTTTCTCATTCTCATGTTGAAATCGTAACGCCGTTAGAATTACAGGTATCTTGGTTGCCATCTCCTGATATCTATAGCAAACAGAAACCACGAGTGAAATCAACTCCCGTTGCCACCTCCCCAGCGTCTCGGAGGAAGATCAAGTTCGTAAGTGACCTTCTCTCTGCAAAGATGCGCGTGGGCGAGCAGTGTCCCCATCAACTGTGATTTTTTATTTTTATTATTATCTCGTCACAGGCCCGGGCAATAGAATCCCCCCATCATCGTCCATTTGAAATTCGCACACCCATCAAGCACAGGTTTCGAACTTGGTCCGTCTATAACCAAAAGAATTTTACACGTGCGAGGTTCAAACCGACTCCGCTGCTTTGTTTTTCCTTTTGATCTCTTGTTTCTGGGGGTGGAAGGGTGGTCATCGTAGTCGTTGCGGCTTGTAGAAGCGGAAAGTTCTGAACGCCGGCGCTTACAATCGTCAAATGCTATGCAGCTGTGCGTGCTGTTCTGGTCGTTACAAAGGAAAAGAAAAAAGGGCAAGTTGGGCAGGCGTTCAGTGAAGAGGCCACCGACGACGGGTTCGCCTCTCCAAAGAGTCATCTCGTTTACGGTGTACCGAGGGCTGTGCCATTCGGCTTGTGCGACGGATCGTTTGCCGAGTTGGGCTGTACCGTCGTTCTGCCGGACACAGTCGCGCTCCTGATGTGTGCGCTCAGCGGGAGTCTGTACTTGACCACCCCCTTGACGATGAGGTCGAACTGATTCTGATAAATTCGCTCCCACCGCTCCGAGCCACCCGAAGTGCCGTTCCCAGGGTTCGGAAGTTGCATCTCTCCGGTCGAGGACGAGGTGCCCTGGTGGAACAAAGACCCTTCGAACGTGAGGGGGCTGTCGAACTCGGTAATCCGCCCAAGAAGCACGTTTGGTCGAGTTTCGTCTTCCGTCTCTCCCGGCTCAAACATTCTTGGCGGACCATCGATTGGTATGGGGACTGCGCCGGGGTCACGATGGTGTTTCCTCCAATCCGAACCCGTGCCCGCGAATTCCGATTTGGCGAAAATCTCCAGGTTGGCATGGTCTATTGTCACCACAACGATGTTGGGATTGTGCGCCTTGACTGTCAAATCGAACATCAGGACCTGTTCGCTAGTAACGACGTTCTTGATGGAAACAATGTCGATGTCGGTCATTGGTTGAGACGTCGCAAACATGAAACCAATGGCACCAGTTATGACCAGAAGCAACATGACGGTCAAGACGAGGCACGCAGCAAAGCGGTTGAGATACGATGATCTTCTAGTGTACGTTTGCGACTCAGCTTGACGAAGGTTGTGTGGTCCCCGTCTGCTTCGGTTGCCTCGCGAAGATCGCAGCGTGCTGATCAGCGGAGTCCTCTCATCATCGGCGCCGGTCGTGTCGTCTAGGTCATAGCTAGAGGACATCTGCATTGAGGACCGTTTGGTATGCAAGTGTCCGCGAGTCGAGAGACCGCTTCTTGGACTGGGAGGCCCAGAAGGATTTCGAGAGTTGTTGTTGCTTGGGACTAACTTGGACTTGGCTGCGTTCGGGAAGGGCGATTCAGTGTCGAAAAGTGACGCATGGCCATTGCCTGGCTGTCGGCCCCATCTGCCGATGTGGTGGTGTCGCACTGTGCCTCTGGTCGATCCTCCAGCACTGCGGCCACTGCCCTTTCCGTCCTCATCTCCCGGCGTGAGGCTATCGCTGGCATTGCCGTTGAATGTGTTGACAAACTTCATACTCTTCTTGGGCACGGGACCGTGGCCGCAGCCCTCCATGACACCATATATGGATCGTAGATTCTGTCGTTCAGCCTGGCTGACCATCGATGTCGCGCTTGGTGTGCGTGAATGAAAGCGGCGGTTGGAGCGCTCCGCCTTGTCCGGCGGATTGGAATCATAAACAAAGGTTTCCTCGGAATCGGACGTGTTGGCCTCATCGACAGCGCTGGCAATCTTTGCCTCGAAGTTGTCGGCCTTCGAAGCAGCTCCGGAGTTGACGAGCGGTTGTTTTCTGACAATCTTCTTCTTCTCCTTCTTGGGCTTGATGGTCTCTGTGCTTGGTTTTGCTCTGAGCACACCAGATCCGCCGTCCTTGGTGCTGGTCGTGAGTGCAACCTGGGGAATGCTGGCGACTGTCTCCGTTTCCACCGTCATGCTCTGCGTAGAGCCAGGGTCCGGTTTGATTTTGACGTGCTTGGCAGAGATAGCGCTCGACTGCCTAGAAACGAGGGGCGGAGCAGGAACTGAGCTCGTCCTCCTCGTGTCTGCCTTGGCCGGACCAGTCTCAATGCCGTTTGACTGCTTCGAGGCCGTGGTTTTCGTCTTCAGCGCGCGGTCGCCGTCACTGAGAATTGGGTCTGGGTTGTTCTCTGGGGGCACAAGCTTTTCCCTCACTTGATCAACCAGCGAGGCGTCACTGGATCGTGATGGTGAATTGTTATTGCTCACCTCTTGCACCGTTTCCAGTTGGCCGCGAACCGGTGTTCGCATACCTGAGGGAGCAAGAGAATCATCATTTTCATTGTCCGCGAGCTGCAACTGCACCTCCGACACTTGAGGCGATGGGCTGGGCCGTTGGATGTTGATGGTTGGCGCCTCCACCTCCTGGACGCGGGTCTGCGTAGACGCCCCAGGTCGAGCCAGCTGCGGTGGTGGCGATCGAAGGCGCGGCGAGACCGGCCAACGAGGATTCTCCTTCAGATCAAGAAGCAGCACTGTCTTCTGCGGTGTCGCGGCGTGGCCAGACGGCTCACGATTGCTCGGTCGTAAGTTGGGGGTCGTGGTTGAAGCCAGCGTTCGAGCTGCGGCTCCCTGCTCTTGCAGGGCTCCTTGACGGACCTGACGCGTAGGGCTCAAGTCTTGCTGGCTGTTCTTGCGATTTGCTGAGCTGAGCCTTGTGGACGATGCTGTTCTTCGTACCTGACGGGACGGAGAGCCATCGCGGGATGCAGCGGGAGACTGTGAGACCGAGTTTGACGCTGACGACTGTTTCGAGGTCTGACTGCCGTTCATCGCGCTGTTTTGTTGAGTCAGTGTCGAGCTCTTTGGCCCGCTGCTCGCGTGGTTGGTCGTCTCGCTGCTGGACGCATCGACGGCAGCTGTGGCGTCCGTTGCAGCGGAAGACGTGGCCATTGCTCTGAGTGATGATGTGCGGCTGAGGTTCCCCGCAAGCGGACGGACCGACCTTCAAATGATGTCAAGAAGGGCAATCAGAAGGGCAGGTTGGGAATTGTATCATGATTGGAAGCTCGACATGAACGAAGCATAACCTCGGATGCCGCGGACATGTGCAAGGCTCGAAGGGCAAGATGCGAAGTTTTTCCCACCGACGCCGTCCGTTGATGTCGTCTGGCAGCAGGGCAGCAATGGCATGCGACGAAGGTTGAGCGGCAAAAGAGAGAGGACCAGTCGGAGGGAGGCCAGATACGTGTCTTGTCTGGCTTGCGCGTCCAAGCAGCCAGAGATGCAAGTGCAAATCTCACGAGTCCGGGGCAGCGGCTGAAATGGATGCGGATTGGATGTGGATGTCAGGCTGGGTGTGGATGAGAATGCAGAGAAGGCCGGATGACGAAAGACGATCCAGGCCTAGCGTGTTGTGTGTTGTGTGTGGGTGGGTGTGCGCTGCAGCGAGTTGAGTGCCCATTCCAAGGTTCCAGGTTGCCTTCCCGATGTTTGCAGCGCTAGGGGGCCAGGCGAGTCAATGCCCCCGCCGTCCAGCAAGTCCAGGGGTGGACGGCGTCGAGCTGGGCTCGCTTGCCTCCTTCTCCCCCGCCAGGTCCCAGCCGAGTTATTAGGTCCCAGCCAGGTCCCGATCAGGTTGATGGTGGATCGCGAGCGAGAGCTGTGTGGGTGGGCTGCTCTGCTAGTCGGACACACCCGAGGCTTCATTACAGTAATCTACGCCCTGGGCACGTGTCGTATTTTCACTCGTCTGTCTGGGAGGAGGGAACCGCAGTCGGTCACGACGCCGACGAGGCGGCAGTGCGGTTTGGTTGGCCAGCCGGCCCAGGACAGCCATGTACATGTGTAAGCTGTGAGTGAGCGAGGTGAACTGCCTCGCTGAACCGAATCGGCCGCATGCCCCCGCCCCTTGTAGCAGCGCTGAGTGCGCCCCGACGAGGATCGCGATGAGCGAGGCTTTTTGGTACTTACTTTACGCGGTGCCAACCACGCCAGCCCACGCCTAGCCACAGCCACCGAATACACTGGTCCGTCTTTTTAGAGAACCGCGACATCGCCAAGTCACTTGGTCACCTATCTCGCCCATGCACCAGACTGGTATGAGGGCAGCCTGTGAAGTACGTGTGTCCAGGTCTGCCCGGTCGTCAGACTGAGTACCATCGACATCCCCCGGACTCCTCCATGACGCGACCAGCAAACACAAATTAGCTGCTCATTTGGTAGCTGATATATCCCCGCGCACGGCCAGGTTCCTGAAAATCGACATTTGACAGTGTCCACATGACCGGGGCCGCGGCCGTTGAGACACGCCACTGCATTGAAGCCGGCTCGGCCATGACGACGACACTCGGGCAGCGGGCGAATGGAGGATTTCACACATGAGATCAGGATTCCAGAGGGGGCCAGGTTCCTGGTGGGTTTGGGCTGACACAGACGGCACCTCCTGGTGCAAGTTCCAGGGTCGCAGCGTTTCCTCCGCGCAGGCAGACGCCAGTGGGCAGCGAGTTCTTATTCGGGCGCTGTCCAGTAGTGGGGGGGGGGGCCCTACTCCGTACTCTCACACAAAACCACAATGCTCTCCACGACTCCACACGTACGGGGGGCCATGTACGTCCGTCGCTTGCTTGCAATTCCACTGTGTGGCACGTGCTCGTTGACGCCGTGCTCGTAGTACGATATGTAGGATACCTTGTGCACGCAGGCATCAGGCTCGTCCTGAGAGGTACTTCTGTTGGCCTTTGAGTATCCAAGACCATCGCAATCGACAGCATCCGTTCTCACGATCGCGGTCCTGGAGGAGGACATGCTATGGAAGACCCAGGCGCAGCACGGGGGGCAAGTCCCTCTCTCCCATGATTGGCGGCTTCCGCACGAGACCTCCATGTCTGCACTTGGCCCATGCGCATGTGAGTTCAGGTAGATGATTTCTAATCTTTTGCCGCCTGGCCGCTGCGTTGGGCCGACAGAATGCCAGAGACGTGCAGCGGCCAACATGGCGATGTCAGGTCTCGCATCCGGCGTGTCAAGCATGGCATATCCTGGCCACGCGGACAACTAGACACACATACAGGGTGTCAGTTGCCAGTGACTGGCCTGTCAGAAGTCGACACGACGACATTGGCGGGCAATTCGTTCAAGCACCCGACGCGCGTTGCCTTTTCCGCTGGCTTGTTCACCGTCGTCAACCTGATGGCTGCATGGCAATTACTATGAATGATGACTGTCTTTGACACATGTGGAAGTCGAGCTGAAATAAATGGCGGCCTCGTGAGAGAGCTGGCCTACGGTGATGAAGGTGGCCGTGGTGCTGTCGCCTGCCTCGGCTGTAAACACCAGCAGGAAGCCCTCATTTTTCTTTCGGCAGGGGTCAGGCTACGCAAGGGGGTAGATAAAAAAAAAAGCCTGCTTGCCTGGCGCGAGCGATACTTCGTGTTCCTGCGCCGGACCAGAACTTGGGCCAACCCAACCCAGTCTGTCTGTAATAACAAACCCCTGAATGCGATCAACAAAAACAGCTCGCTTTACTCGATGCGCAATCTGCCGTTATTACTCAGCACAGCATGGTGAAGAGATCTGTCACTCTCTGTTTGCTGACAGACCGACCTTCTCCTCCGATGCTTCCGCTATCCCAGTCTGGGCTGCCGTTCGGACTTGGGGGAGGAAGGGGCCGGACGATACCTGAAGACACTTTACGCATTACATTCTACATTCTGAAGAGCCATAAATAAAACCTGTACGATCGGGTTTGTTTACATGACTTCGCCCCTGAACTCAATTACCATGACCGCATCGCACGCGGTCGGCACCTGCTGTGGTTCCCATGAATACTGCATCAAATGCTGCACGTTGTGTAATGCTTTTTCTTGTCTTGTTCAATGCGTGGGAGTCTGCGGCTGCAGTGCCACGTCAAAGTCCAAGTGATAAACCCAAGCACAGGCTGGGTGCCACATGAGAGGAACGGCCCGCTAGCCAGCCATCCATCCATCCACCCATACGCCACTGCCTTCTTTTCGCCACCTTTCTCTGGAGCTCCCTCGTAGGGTAGGGTAGCAGACAACGATTCAATGATTGAATTTCTGTCATTGCGTAAAACCCCCTTGAGCCCGAGCAAGTTGGCCCAGCGAGATAGGATTCCAGCTATATTTTACTCCGAAAATTTCTTTGAGCGTCTTAAACGTTTCATGTGATATCTGCAATCGCCCAACGTCACAGGTATCTGCGACGGAGGCGGCGGCTGCACGTGCCCTGGTATCAATCATCACCAGTGACCACAGAAAACCAGCACTTGAGAATTGCCTCATGCACGTCATCGGGACATCGTCCTGATGACACAAGAAAAAGCCCAAGCAAGTGGTGAACGGCATGGGGTCAGCAACTGCGCCAGAACAGGCGCACCAGTCTTATCACCACACAGCAAACATAAGGCATCGAACAGCTGCAGAGGTTGATCGACGCCCATGTCCAACTCACAGCAAGTGTGAATAATATACGAACAGTCTATACACGTATCTCGATTATAAGCATGCCCGTAACGTCGTCATGCTCCCTCCCTCGCCACCTCCACGTAGTCTATGAGGCCATCCATGCCATCTCGGCCGAAAGGGGAGGGAAGAACAGAAAAGTGTTGAAAGAAAGACAGTGAAGAAATAGAAAAAGAAAAGTCTTTGGTCAAGACCCCCCCATGAGATGACGCCATGAGCTGGTCCGCAGCTTTTAATGCGTCCCTTCAAACCTGTAAATACATGGCATTAATACAAACAAGAAGAAGACCAGGGAAACCACGAGGTTGACGATGCCGCTCTGTCAAGGAAAAAGGGAGAAAAGAAAGGAGACAGTCATAGCACCCATCCTCATCTACTCAGGAATTGGTGCCTCGGACTGAGCTTCGTCTTTCTTAACGCCCCAGCTCCAGCCCGAATACCAGGTTGCGCGCTTATTGCCCTCCTTGACAGCATCCGGGTTTTCCTGAACCAGCCTCAGCAGGCGGGGCTTGCCGCCGGCGAAAGTCGTCTGCTTTTCAGTGTGGGACCGAGGCGGCGATTGCGATGGCGGCGTTGACGACGACAAGTCTCCGGAATCTCCGCTAATGCTTGACGTCTCGCTCCGCATTCCCGCGACATTGCCCGAAGAAGTCTGGCTTCCACTCGTGTTACGGGCCGCGGCGGAAGCGGGATTGCTCGTCGCGCCGGGAGCGCCGGAGAAGAAGGACTGCGAGTTCCTGGGGTTGCCGACGGGCGGCGAGACAGTCCCGTCCGGTCCCTTGTACATCTGGCTGACGAGGCCGGCGGCGCCAGTGAACTGATCACTCTGCGGCCGCACTCGCCTCGTGCTTGCCGAGCGTCCGAGGTTCCCGATTGGAATTCGAGGCGCCGTGTCCGGGTCCGTGTGCGCTGAGTTGACGGCCG
This sequence comes from Moelleriella libera RCEF 2490, assembly GCA_001636675.1. Lineage (NCBI taxonomy): Eukaryota > Fungi > Ascomycota > Sordariomycetes > Hypocreales > Clavicipitaceae > Moelleriella > Moelleriella libera. Next base: position 3,088,803 of record AZGY01000001.1, on the reverse strand, counting down.
AGGGCATGAAGGACACAGGCCGCGGCTTGGGCTTTGTCGGACCGACGGCCATGGACATGGCCCGCTGAAGCAACGAGGCACCGCCATTGGCCTGCGGCTCCGTGCCCGGAGCAGCCGGGAGATCCTTATTCGTGTTGACGGGGCCTGTTTTGACCTCACCAGACTGGTTCAAAATTGCCTCGAAGCCCTGGTGCTGCAGCAGGCGTTCGATAATCCTGTTAATATATAGCGTGAGCGCCTTGTTCTGTTCCCTCATCGACTTGAGCTCAGCCTCGAGACGGTGATGTCCCTCGCCCTCAGCCTCGGTGGCATCCGACAGTTCATCAGCAAGGCTCGAGCCCCCCGTTTTGCCCTCGAGCGCATCGAGCGCATCCTGGTTGGCGTTGGCGCTCATGTAACTGAAGTCGCTCTGGCCGAAATCGCCCTTGAGCGTTTTCTCCTGAAGAAGTAGCTGGTAGCTTTCGGTCTCCTCCGTCAGCCGTGCGTTGTCTACGCGAGTCTGCCTCAGCAGGCTCTCGACTTCCTGGAGCCTTTCACTACTTTGCTTGACGATTTCGAACTGCTTGAGTTCCGCATCCGCGAGTTCCAGCCTCAAAGATTCAATCTCCTTGTCCTTTTGAAGAACGAGTCGCGAGCTGTTCCTGGAATCGCTACGCTGCAGTGACGAGGGAGGTGCAAAACTGCCGCCATCCAGGGACGGTGAGGAGTTGCCTGAATATCAGCGGATTAGTATGCCTTGCAACAGAATGTGAACTCGAAGTGGATCGAGAGATCTGATGGACCTGTTCTCGAAGAGCACCAACCTTGCCTTGGCTGTCGAGCGTCGTCCTCTGTGTTGTTCCTCTGAGCGAGGCTGGATTTCAGCCGCTGAATCACCGCTTGCATCTCGTCTTCCTTGTCTGCCAGCCTTTCCTTCTCTTTGATCATAGCGCTGCGTTCAGCTTCGTAAATGGTTTCCATCTCGCGGATCTGACGGGTCGCCTCCTTCTTCTCGTTATGAAGAGCCCCAAGCTTCCCTTCGCATTCGTGCAGCCTTTCTTCCCACTTGGCAGAATCTCTCAGCGCCTCGTCCAGCTTGGACTGCAAGACCTCGGCCTGCGTTCTGTACTGTTCTGATAGGGTCTCTTCCTTTTGCAGGCGCTGCTGGAGATCTTCCACTGCCGAAGCAGCCTCCGCGCGAGCATCGGACGAGTCTCCGCGCACGACAGCAGCGGCACGGGCAGAGACAGGCGTCCCGCTGCGTGTCGATCTGGTTCGGGCATGACCGGCTTGTATGCTCGATTTCTGCGGCGTGGCGCGCGACGGGGAAGTTCCTGCGCCGCCGGGGAGTGGCTTCTTGGTAGCCGTCGACGCCGACATCGTTACAAGGGACCGAGTCGGCAGGACGTGAGGGAGACTGCCGGCGCAATTTCGTTCGATGGGAGGACGGCGTGGGAACGCGAGGTTGATGATGCAGGAGCGCAGAGCGCCGCGAACGATGGGGCGTCTGTCCAAACGGTCGTGCCGTTACGTGTTGCGGCTCGCCGAGTGGCTATTTGCAGCCCACCTGACCGATGGTCGATTGCGGGCGAAGATGTTCTGTGTTGCCAGGTCTGTAATGGTCGTACCTCGACATGGATATTTCAAGTTGTATCGCAATAACAAAGTCGGGACGGCTTGCGCTAGAAGACGGCGACTGGACACACCACACGGCTGCTAGTGAAACCGAGCCAGTTAGTTCTTTGTTATGCCGGGATCCGGCTCCTTTCACTCGGACTCGGAAGGATCCACCTGCTTTGCTCTGCTTAGCTTTGCTTTGACGCATAACAAATGTGGCCACATTGGATCTCTTGTTGAGCGAGGCCCCGGCCTGTACATCCATCATCTGAGCGGTGCATACCACGTATCGCTTGCTTCAAGATCGGTGATGGTGAGAAGGGAAAGCATGCAATAAACTGGTGACACACCCTAGAGCGAGCGCGGGCACGTGTCAGACTCATTATCGCGTCATCCCAACGTTCGCGCACCGGTCAAAGAATGCCAATAGTCCACGGGCATTCGACGCTAGACGCGCTGCACGCAGGTACCTGGTACTCAGTACGGTACTCAGGGTCTAGTGCCTGTCCACAGCGGCCGTTCCCCGGATTGGTTGCCTGGATTGGATTGCCGAGCACGCAAATTCGGTTCTAGGTACGTACACGCTCCCCCTTCGCATTCTCCCCACCCTGCAAATTGCAAAGGAGTCGAGCTCATTTGACTCACAAAGAATGTCAATAAATGCCGTTCTCAACGCGCCAACCAGTATGCAGGCTGATCTATTGCTGTCGTGTGACTGTCGAGATCCCTGCGGGAGACCGTCAGGGTCTTGCTGGCGGAGACCCGTGACAAGCCGTTGACGATACTATACTCATTCACCGTAACTCCTCTGCTCGTACTTAGTTATTCAAAAGCGGTAGCTTAGGGATACCTGCGACCAGTGGCTCATGTCCCTACATCATCTCGTCAAGGTACCCAACGAAACAAGGAGCCTCGTGGCATCTGGCATGGCCAGGACGATCTTAATATTCGTGGCGTCTCGATGAACGATCTCCTGATGAAAATGCAAGCCTGCAAGGGCACCCAACCAAGGATACAAGGGGACAAATGGTCACACTCGATTTCACAACTTCGTCGACCGCGCGTTGTTGTGGGGGAGAAAATTACATCGATTTTCATCGTTGTCTCAAAGTTATGATATGGCCCGACACTACAGAGTCTTCTCATAGGACGGGGGCATCAAACGCCTGCCGTACCTCATAATGTGGCGAAAAGCACATCGAACCCTCAGTAGAAATCTCAATGGTATAACGGTGATGTGTTCTTTAAATGCATGTGCCAAATTTTCCCCCCAAACGCCGTTGAAATCAGGACTGCCTGGCTGTTCAGGCCTGCTGGTCACTGAGAATGTCGGAGTCACCAGCGTCGAGGATGGCCATGGTGGAGCAACGGAAAAGTTTACCGCAGGCGGTGCCGAGTTCAATCTACAACCAAGGAGACGTAAGCAAAGGTGAACCCTCCAAAGTCTGGGCAGACTTTTTCTCTGGGCAGATCGCAAGAAACAGTTTTCTCGCTTAGCATAGATGTTTGCCTCAAGTCGAGACAACCGAATAGGTGAAGAATCTACGTGTGTCGCATACGTCTCTTCGAGCGCAAGAGAGTGGGCAAAGGTGTATGTCTTGGACTCACGTTGTTTCCAGCGAAGTGATGGATTGAGCACTTGCTGAGCATGCTGTAGTATTCGAGCTCGCTCTTGCGCAGAGGGGGGGTGTTGCCTTGAATATACTTGTTAGCATTGTTCATCCACTGCATGCGGTCGGGGTAACATAGAACTCACCGGCAAGTATGATCAGCTTGGCCTTTCCACCTCGGAGTGCCTTGAGACTCTGTGCACAGTTAGGATGGCTTCATATGATCCGCATTGGCGGTCGCCGCTTACCGACTTGTAACCAAGAACAACACGACCAGATTTCATCACAAGCGCCAGCTTGGAGTTGATGGACTGAGCGTCTCTCTTCGATTTCTTTACAGGAGCCATGTTGTTTGATAATATTCGTCGACGGTGGGAGGGTCGATGCTCTGTCGAAGGTTGAACGTTGCTGCAAGGTAAAGCTCAACTCCAATGACACTTCCCGGAAAAATATTAAAGTTGGCACATTTCGAATCTGCAAAGCAAGCGCGCGGAGTGGGCCCATCCTGGCTTCGACAAACCAATCACACGGCGTTCGCCCTCCCTCGAGCCCTAAACTGCCGGAGATTAGGCGAGCGCGACCGCTCAGGCTTACCAAGAGGCTGCTTTGAAATCAAAAGTGGTGCGTAGTGACTGAAGTCGTCCGAGACCGCGCTGCCAGGCTGAACTTGTCTCCAGCAAAACCAACAATCAGGACAATACCAGCGGAAATCCGTCAAGATGGCTCGTCGTCCTGCTCGCTGCTACCGATACTGCAAGAACAAGGTGAGACTCATTTCGTTGTGAAGTCAGCGACGGGCAAATTGTCATGAGATTTGCACGGGTGATTCAGGTCAACTTTGCAACCTCTCGCGGCGCTTTTGGAAATCTCATTGATACGGCGGTGACGCAATCGCGTCATGTTCTAAGGGCTGGGATGGTCTTGCTGACGTTGCGATTCTGTGATAGCCGTTCCCCAAATCGCGCTTCAACCGTGGTGTACCCGACCCCAAGATCAAGATCTTCGACCTGGGCCGAAAGCGTGCGAACGTGGACGACTTCCCGCTCTGCATTCACCTCGTCTCCAACGAGTATGAACAGCTGAGCTCCGAGGCCCTTGAGGCTGCCCGTATCTGCGCCAACAAGTACCTTGTCAAACACAGCGGCAAGGAAGGTTTCCACCTCCGTGTGCGCGCTCATCCTTTCCACGTCGTCCGTATCAACAAGATGTTGTCTTGCGCTGGTGCCGATAGACTGCAGACTGGTATGCGTGGTGCATGGGGCAAGCCCAACGGTACTGTCGCCCGAGTCAACATCGGTCAGATCATCATGAGCGTCCGCACTCGTGACTCCAGTACGCCTCGACTTTTCTCTTTTTAATATGTCTCAAGACTAATCTCGCCGTTCTCAGACCGTGCCCTCGCCCTTGAGGCTCTTCGACGATCGCAGTACAAGTTCCCTGGCCGCCAAAAGATCATCATTTCCAAGAACTGGGGCTTCACCCCTCTTCGCCGTGACGAATACCTCGAGCGTAAGGCTGCCGGTCGTGTCAAGGTCGACGGTGCCTACGTTCAGTTCCTCAGCAACCATGGTTCTCTGGCATTGAACATGCGTCGTTTCCCCGACGCTTTCACTGCCTAAAAAATCATTGTATTTCATGGACAAAGGATGGCGTCAAACTGGCATATCGTTTAGGTCTCTCAAGATAGGGCGGCCGCTGCTGCCGAAATAAACTTGTTGCTCTTGTGAATAGATCCTTCGTTTTTGTCAAGTGAATGCCAAAAGTCGCCCAAGCGTCTTCGACACCGCCAGGACTATTGATCGGACGTGCGGGTAGCGAGGCCAGGAAACAGCGTACCACAAGGCGGGTGTAGTGGAAAGTTCGGGACAACGGAACGAACTTGCCGCAACGCTTGTGACCATCTCGACGATGTCCTATGCGGATTCGCATGTCACACCCTTTTTCGCTCCTTGCTGCAGTCCCTTCTCCCCTGTCACCATAACATGCTCGCTGTACTACTGAACCCAGAGATTGGCGGATTTCTCTACAGTGGGCTTTGTCTCAGCAGATGCAACTACGGCAGCTCATGCGCTGTACATGCACTTCTATTTGAAATACGAAGCGGAACTCGACATCCACTCCCGTCATTCAAGTGCTGCCGGCCGTGTGTGGGGTGAGGTAGGGTGACGGATAGCGCGAGCCTCACAGCTTGATGGGACATTGCGCTCATTGATCATCATCTTGACCAAATATCCACAAGTGTCGCCGACATCCACAGGACTCCATGAGTCAAGTGTCAACTATACGTGTCCAGCATGCTTGTCTGCCGAATGATACACCTCTCAAAGACCCTGACAACATCTGGCCAACACCTGATGAACCTCACCTCGTTGAGACTCTGACATTGCGTCTGGAGCTGAACAAGCAAAACGAATCCCCGCTGACATGCTGACAATGTGCCTCTTGTGTAGAACGCAATGGTCGATATTTCCCCAAAGATGACCGTCGTGTTGATGCAAATTCATCGCCAGGACATGTCAAGTTTTCAAGCCTCTCCACCCGTCACGAGCTCTTATCCCGATTTTCGGAGGCGAAAACAATCCAGAAATGCAAGGCTCACATCCACTCTGAGGTCACGGCAATCGTCCGAGAAGAAGACCGCCAATAATCTGAGAGATGACATCCGACGCCGCTGTCCAACAGTAAATCCAGCTGGCTGCGCCATCCAAATTGCCCTTCTCGAGAGACATGTTACAGCGCTGGGTGGCATCATTTGCTACGCTGAGAAGCCACCTTCGAAGCAAGCAGCAACTCGGCAGAAGCTGTGACGTTTGTTCAGGTATTTGGCCTCAGTCACAAGCACAAAACGTCGAATGGAGAGTGCGCAATCTACGATGCGACTCTCTCGGCCCTCACGCGCTCCGTACGACAGCCCGTACAACAATGAAATGGTTTCATCTACCCATCCTCGTTGTCGATAAAAGTATGCGGCTGAGTGTGCCGGGGTATATAAAAAGGTGACATATGGAATGTGGTTGAAGACCCCAAAGTATGCATCGATTAAGCATAATACAGAATGCCATTCCCCATACGTGAACACTGGGGATTCATTGGCTCCGCGCGTGCCAGGCTGCCAGTTCACGGCGAAGAAGGCGGCCGACAGGACGAGTGGAAATGAGTGTGTTCTGCACGTTTACGATAGCAATTCAGCCCCATGAGCTTGCCAACAATCTCGCCACCCGGCCGAGATTGAAAAACCGGTGTGCCTCATCCCGGTTGTCTGATATAAAGAGCTCGAGCCGACCATGGCGCTAGCTGCTCGGTGACATGCTAGAATCCAGCTGGAAGGACGTTGTGACATCGGTCTATGGTCTTCTGGCAATAGCCACAGGAGGCAACTCTTGGTCGGCGGCTACGCGGCCTGCTCGAATCAGACGTTTCATGTTCTGGGCATGTTCATATCGAACAACGATATTGGGTAGACTTTACCATGGCCGAGACAGATGTGATGGGCGGCGGCGGAAAGAGGGGGGGGGAACCATCGATAGCCGCCAGTCTAGCCAGGCCGTCCCAGCCATGGAGAAGGCCCTTACTCACTCCGTCATATCACATATAGTATTCACCAGGGGTGCGAATGGCAGGGCGGACTTGTCAAGAAAAAGGGCCCTGAAATTGATACTGGCCAGCAGCGGCCCGTGTCGTCTCTCCTACTTTGGTCCAAGGGGAGCATACCCAAACCCAACCCAGCCAAAGCCAAAACACGGCAGGAGCACGACAGGTCGACGCGAGGGTGCTGCCTGTATAACTGTTGCACTGGCGTGATGACTTGTCTTGGTGAGTGTGCAGCCATGTCACGTCGCCACCCGACAAGAGAGTCTGTGATTTCGGCATTGAGGAGAAGCGGTGACCACTGCCACGTCACAGCAATCCAGCGGGCGGACGAGTTTGGCGTCTTCAGGGGAGAATCGCCCGCATGGCAGGCGCGAAATGAGGTCATTTGGTAGGACGCGCAGGTTGGACGAGGCCCAGTAATGGCATGGAGGTTGCCCACGATTCATGTGCTGGCCCCCCCTCCCCCCAGGGGAGGGCCTGGATCCGCCCCACTCCATCTAGTGAACCGCAGATCGCTCACGCTGGCCTTCCACTGGACTGGCAACTCAGTCAGGCCACCTGTGCAGAGTCTCCGGGCCTCGTCGAGCACCCCCACCGCCCGCTGGACGAGGACGCGGGTGACGCTCTCGAGTCTTCCCCTTCTCCTTTCCTCTCAGTGGCCGCCGTCACCCACCCACCCCCCGCCGCTCACCGCAATATACATCGACATGACGCCAAACCAACGCGGCGCCCCTCTCTTATTACACGACGACTCGTCGCCGCTATCCGTTTCATTTGCCTACTTATCTTCCAGCCATCCTGATACTCCTGGTCTGGTCTGCTGGTGAAGAGAAGTCAGCTCGACCCTGGATTTTCGACGTCTTTTCCTTCTCTTCGAGCTACCTCACTGACGAGCGCTCTCGACGACATGAGCACATCGCCGTAGTCGACTTGGGCCGCAGTCAATACCTTATCGTCCCACTTGTCCCTTACTCGACGGCCGAATCCGGAACCCACTTCTCTGACTCCCTTGTAAGGAGCTCGGAAGATAGGCTTCTTATCGCATCATCCATCCCCTCCCCCCGGCCGATAGATTGGTTTATATCTGCGCGTTTTGCAGCTGCAAAGCGACGCCTTTGCAAGCCAACATCCTTTGCGTGTCTATCTGAGCCGCTATGGCTTTTCAACAGTCGACGAGGCAGGCGGTGCAGCGGGTACCTCGCGCACCCATCGCCCAGCATGACGACATCTCTGTCGCACAAAGATCCTCGTCATCCGAACGGAGACGAGAGGAATCGCAGACCTGGGTTCTCTTCTCACCACCCACCGAAGTCACCACCACGTCCTACCTCACCGAGTCGGTCCAGTCACTGGAAACGCCAGGGAGGTCGCGGCTCAGTGATCTTGGCAGTCTCAACACAGTAGCGAGATCCGAAGAGGCGTCGGATGCCCCGCGGTCTGCCTCAGCCCTGTCTGCCCTTGATGGACAGGCTGTGGATGAGGATGCCGAGCTGGACAGCCTGGACAGTCACCTCCCCGGATTTCGGTCACTTCCTGTCTCCCACAGAGGCAGCCAGAACGCCGCAGGCCCTGTCTTTCCGGTCCACGATGGCCTTGGCTCTTTCCGATTGAACCTCCCAGCCCTCGGTACTGAAGCTCAGGACCAAATCTACCAATTCGAAAAGTTTAATCCTCGCAAAACCCGCCGCACTCTTGAAAGCCTTGAAAATGTACACCTGGACCTGGACCAGACCCAAGAACAAGCTGAGGAGAAGCGACGTCGCATCGAGGCATGGCGCCTGGACCATAGTCGTGTTCTGCTGGACGAGGTGCAACGTGAGACCAGACGACGCAAGAAGTCTCTCGCGTCGATGCATCGCTCGAAACGATGCTCGGAAACCGAGTCGGACGCTTTGACCTGGCATGACGAGGACGCTCTCCAACCCGAGGAGGACAAAGAGGGGTTCATGGCGAGACTGACCCGTAGAGTTGTTCGGGACTTGTTGGGTATTGACGATGTCACGCTATCCATTCTCCTGGGCGAAGAGTTACCGACTGAGTTTGAGGACATGCTGTCATCTACTCCGAGGGCGTCCGACGTCGGCAGCCAGACGATCCTCACCGCGTCGGATGAGCCATCGTGGCAGGTGCGTGTCCTGGAAAGGCTCTCAAGAGAGCTGGGCCTGCTCGTCAATCATCTCTCGCCTCACCCTGGCGCCTTCTCTACGTATTCCAAGGTGCATCATATGCCATTACCCTATGCTGGATTGCCAGTGATACCGGAGTCCAATGACGCGGGAGTCTCGGCTCGCAGCCGAGAACTTTATCGCGTAAGACGATCCTCCGTGCCCGAATTCCAGCCAACCGTGCCTCGCCACGCACGGCCCATAACCATGACTGGCCGCAGAGAGGCAGTTCATGGGCAGGGGGACACTGACATGGCCGATGGCGAGTTTACCAAGGAGGAATGGGAGAAGAGCCTAGACGTCAAGCTCGTGTTTCGATACGTGGTGTCGCGGTTCACGTCGCGGTCCAACAACGCATCAGCCAGCACAGCTCATCACAATCCGCCGAGCGCGCAGGACCACGCAGCCAAAGCTGCCCGAGTGCGCCAGCAGCACCCACTGATAGCGCGAACCCGATCCGGAGATCGACGGTCGTTCAAGGGTGTGGCGCCCAGCAGCCCGTCAGTACTGCGACATCAGAGCAGCTGCGCAAGCCAGAGCACCAGACGGTCCGCGCGGAGAAGCAGCTGCTCGTCTCGCCATTACTGGGACATAGGCGGCTCTTTGGGTACCGGGTCTGTCATTGCCTCGAACGGACCGATGGGAAGCTGGGGCGAGATTTGAGCATGGCGGACGACTTTTGAATAGTTACACAAACACATTGTATAACAGCACGGCATTGCTCCAAGGCGTTGAAACTCCTAGGAAGAAACTCACAGCTCGATGGAAGAATCGGCTTGTATGATGGCAGGACGAGAGTATCGGATAATGATAACATGGTTTGAGAAGAAGGAGCATAGCCTCCCCTCGCGCGTATATACACCCTACATCGTTACACAATGCATTTAATAGTACATACAGTGTCGCCACCACGGTGGGCGCTAATTGTCGTTTTCTCAGCGCATGTCGCCAACGTTGAGAACAAGCTTGGGCCCTGTTCGAGGAGGCTACACTGAGAAAAGGCATCTGATGCTGCTCCATCAAGGCATGGACCAGCCGATCTGCTACGAAATGTTCGAATGTACCGCGTGCGAGCTCTGACTGGGCAAAGCTTCGTTGCCGTTGAGTATGGACCACTGGTCTGTCCATTTGCACAGGGAAGGGTGCATTTCCATCCTGGCTATGATGGCCCCACAGACTCCGTCATTTGCATTCATGTATTTTGACAGCCATGGCCATGAAGAGGCCATAGCAGGCGTGCGGAGGTAGTCATCTCGTCTTTCCTGTAACATTATTTGATGTCTGTGCCTGACCGAACAAAATCGATAAATACTCAACGCCATCTTTTCGCAGTTCTACTTATCAGCGCCCTCCACACTTGCAATGGCGTGCCTCAAGAGACTGGAACACGGTACAAAGGACATGCTGAATAATTTAGGACGACGCTGGCAGGACTGTCTGCGATGCGGGTGGACAAGGTCCTCTGTCATTTGCTGGCGTGGGAGCTAACGGGACGGGAGGGCCAAATGGGTAGCTGGTGGTTATAGGTATTGTGCATCTCCTTGAGAGCCATAAGGCGTCAGTAGGTATCGCGGACCTGCTTGTTTCCACTGTTTAGCGGTCAACTTTTAATACACCTTAGAGCCTTACTAAAGGGGATATACTAAAGGTACTTCTATCTTAGCCTTAGATACCAGGGGCAGAAGGTACTGCTTAGTATGGAAATGTTATTGGCTTGCCTGGCCCACAGGTACCTCACTGACGCCTTATGGCTCTCAAGGAGATGAGGAAGCCATTGCACATGTCAAAAGCTGCTGTTGATTGGCGGTTTTGCTTTTTCCGGATCGGTGCAAGCATTTAGCCAAATGAGGCACCTTATCTCTACCGGGCAAATACCACCTAGAAGGTAATAAATAGTACAGCACACAAGGCAGGGACCACACTTTTGCACATCGATGCCCCGTCGTCCAAGATGAGAGATGGCATTGAAAGTGGCCATCTCAGGAATGACGACGGAGTGTTGGTCGTATTTGAAGAGGCTGCCTTGCGAGAGCGTCGAATGGTAAATGTTAATTTTTTTTCTTGCGTGGGGAGCAATGCCAGAAATTCCCGGATGCTCGCCGGCTTCCTGGCTTACGAAACGACTTGCACTCGAGACACGCACGCGTACCCTCTTGCAACCGGTTCTTCCGGGAATGCTCGCCGCCGGGTGGCTGGCTGGCTGCTGCCAATGGCGCCCGCCGCCAGAAGGGCTGGCCGTCGTAAACTGCAGCGGCAACTCACGCGAGCACTTTGCCACAGCGCCCCAACGAAACCGCATTGGGGGGTTTATTCGGAATAGGCGGGTGTAAGCTGGGAACTGCGTCTACTTGGACAATCCATTGCTACCCTGGATCACGGCGGACAAAATTAGGGGACTGCGGTGAGGCCCAGAGCAGCAGAGGAGCAGTCGGTACGGAATATGGTGGTGGCGATCTGAAACCTCAAACGACCCTTGCTGCATTTGTACGCAATTGCAGATCGAGGCGTGGAGGGGGGTAACATAAGTACTGTACGTTCTGCACAGATTCTGTGCCTCAAGGGACAAAAAAGGTGAAACCCGCAAGGCTTGCAGGAAAGATGGATGGGTGAGTGGGGCGAGACGGCCCTGTAACGAGCGGCGGCGGCTGCTCCGTAGGCGTTGGCACTGGCACTGGCTATCGGTATCGGCATCGGCATTGGTGTGGGTGTCGGCGTCGGCAACGGCTTGTTGATCTGGGGAGGAAGAATGTCGTTGGGAGGGGGTCAAGGTCAAGTGACGGTGGCAGGCCAATGAAGCGTTGTTGGCAGAGGTCACGACACCAACACTTCATTTCCGGCCGCAGTGCTCGTGGTGCTATTTTTCTGGTCATGCTTTTGAGAAAACACACCAGGGAAAAGGGGGGGGGGGGTTTCCCCCTTTGTCAGCCCTGTCGCTGTACGCGTGTATGTGTGTGTGTGTGCGGGTGTTTTTTGGGTTGTCCCTGGCCGCCGCCCGCCCCCATGTGACGAAAAAGCTTGCTTGGGCTTCTAGACTGATGAAGCAAAAGGCAAAGAGAGACAGACAGAGGAAAAGAGAGGAGGCCGGTGCCGGAGGACAGCCAGTAGACTGCCAACGTGTCGTATGTGGCTTGGGGCGCCGCATTCTGATTGGCGCCGTCGGCAGGCAAATGGACCCACCGCACGGTACCTGCTGGAGTTTTGGCCCTTCGAGATCCCGTCTTTGCCGTAGGTGCATCAGCCAGCGAGCGTCCAGCCAACGTCTGGTCCGTCCCAGGAACAAGTTGCATGACTAGCTCACCTCCCGGCCGGTCTGGTGTGCGTTGTACTTCTTGTTGTCGATGCATCGCATCTTCCAACGCCCTCGTCCTCCTCACCTTTTCATAGCGTCGTCTCCTGTTTCCCTCGCTTCTGCCGCCTCGTCCAGGTTTGCCGGCGGCGCCGACATCCTCGCTTCTGTCGTTATGTGCTCATAGCTGGCCTATCCTCGCCTCTGACCCAGGAACAAAGGAAAAAAACCCGAGCAGCAAAGGGCAGAATCACAAGAATCCACTCGGCGGATCTCGTCCCTGTCCCCGACTGCCTCGTTTCGTTACCGCCATCCATCTCGCACCCCTGTCGCTCGAGTCTGTCATCGAGGTCTAGGAGTTGACCGACCGACCGACCGACCGACGCACTTGGACGACATACGTAGACCGACGACCGGCCCTGACATCTTCAGCACATTGGCATTATTTTCATTTGGTCTCGCCTCGTCTTTTATTTCATCGCTGCGATCCGCCCGGGGTGGGCTCACCACGCTTGCGCCCCAACTCGCCGCCGGAGTGAACCCGACCGCCGAGTCCGCGAGCGGCGTCCCTCTCTCGACTCGCTCCTCGTTGCATGTCACCACGCGGACCAGCGCATCGCACCGGCTGAAAGCCTCGACAGGGGACCATGTATTGGCTACGCCGCGGCGGCATCGTCGTGTGTCTGCTGCTCATCGCCTCCTTCATCGCCTGGTTCGTGCCGCGCATGCTCGATCCGACAAACCACGGACCGGCGAGACAAGCGCGCGACATCCTCTGGGTGAGCAGCAGCCCCTACTGGATCGATCGGCAACTGTGTCGTTGGCTCAGCCTCTGCGGCCTGCATCATCTGCGCCGCGATCCTGCCGCTCTGCCCGGCTTCAACTTCTCTTCGGTGGCCCCAGATGACAAGGTCTGGAGCGAGCTTCGCAAACGATACGCGGACCCCCCATCATGGGAAGAAAACACATCTGCATCTCGACAAGACAAGAAGAGAAATGCGACGGAGCGGCGGAGAGTGCTCAAGGAAGTGCCCGACTACGTTCTGAGACATGCGCCCCTCGTGCACCTCTACTCGGGCGAGCAGTTTTGGCCGTCAGACATTCGCGAACATGTGCAGCACATGGAGGTGATTGTTGACGAGGAATTGGTCAACGTGACCGGTGACAAACTGACGTTGGACAACCTGGACCGCCTCAACAAACTCGAGGGCGTGGTGACCTTGCACAGCTTGGACGACGTCGAGACTCGACCCGTGTGGCTGCACAGCCATGATAACATCCCGAACCCCTTCGACGGTGACGACGACGGCGATGAGGGTGATGGTACGCTCGGCGGTGCGCCGCCGCTCCACGGCGAACGCACTTCCTGGTTCGACGTGAACAAAGATCGCCCCCTGCACAGAATCGCCGACCCGCGGCCCCGCGGCTACCGGGCCCAGCAACAGCAACCTATGGTTTCTCAGACATGGCAGGACGCTCGCCTCCAACGGCGTGGCCACAAGCCCGACGACGACGGCTACTCCCGCGCCCCGGCCGTGCTCGTGCTGGTGGACAAGGGCTCGGGTGTCGTGGACGCCTTCTGGTTCTTCTTTTACTCGTACAACCTGGGCCAGACGGTGCTGGGGATCCGGTTCGGCAACCACGTGGGAGACTGGGAGCACTGCATGGTCCGTTTCGAACACGGCGTCCCGCGCGGCATCTTCTTCTCGGAGCACGAAGGGGGCCAGGCGTACGCGTGGCAGGCGGTGGAGAAGCGCGGCGAGCGCCCCGTCATCTACTCGGCCGTGGGCTCGCACGCCATGTACGCCACGCCCGGGGAGCACCCGTACGTGCTGCCGTTCAAGATGCTCAAGGACGTCAGCGACCGGGGCCCCCTCTGGGACCCGGCGCTGAACAACTACGCCTACCACTACGACTACAAGCTCGAGAAGCACACGCAGCTGGACGAGGAGATGGTGACGACGACGACGACGACGGCGACGGGCGACGAGGAAAAGCCGCCGAGTCTCGTGCCGGCGGCGAGCAACCCGGACGCGCCGACGTCCTGGTTCCACTACGACGGATACTGGGGAGACCGCCTCTACACGCTGGCCGACGATCGCCAATGGCGGCTCTTTGGCCAGTACCACTACGTGACGGGGCCCACGGGGCCCAAGTTCAAGCTGCTCAACCGTGCCAAGATGTGCCAGCGCGTCCAGTGCCGGATACTGTACAAGCTCGACCCCAAGGGCACCTGGTACTGAAGCGGGGAAGGGGGGTGGTTCCGTCTGCCATCAATTCATCCATCAGTGTTTTTTTTTCGCGGCTTGTTTCGGCGTCACGTTTTCGAGCGAATTCGCCGAGAGTCTGGGACTGTTTCGCGGTCCGGCCAATTAGTAGAACGGGGTTCGGGGTTTGTCTTTGTCAAGAAAGCGCAGCTAGAACTATGGGCGGGGCGTCTTCTTTCTCTTCAAAGTCGGTGTTCTCATCATGGATGTTTTTGATCTTTTTCGCTTTGGCGGGCTTCTTCTGCCTCGCGGGCCGCGCGCGTTCGATTCGCTGGTTCCTTTTTATCATTTTATGGTTGTGCTCTTGCAATGTCCTTGCATGCGGGCGTATAGACAGTAACCCGGGTTTGGCTAGCCCTCGGGGCCACGGGTGCCGAAGAATATGTTTGGGGGTTTTTTTTGTCGTCGGTGTTGGTGGTGCGATGTGACGAGCCCTGCCTTTTTTTTTATAATCTTGGCCCTGCTCCGCTGCCGCCGTTGTGAAAGGGGGAGGGGGGAGACGGGGAGAGGCGGCGGGGGTGCTGTATACCCTGGGTTGTCGTTTTGGAGTTTGGCCAGACGGTTTTATTTTGTTGACGGCAGCAAAGACGTGCAGTGCAGACGGACAGACAGTCGTGATGCTCAATGCAATCTCCAGTTGACCTTGCGTGCGTGGTGCGTGTGTACGTGAGTGCGATGCCATTTCTGTGCTCTGTTGGGCTCGGCGTTAGCTGACGGGTGCGCGAATGGGCCTGCAGAAGCATGGCACAACTTGCTGTTGCGTTTCCTTCTGCATTCCTTTGCTATTTTGCCGTCAATGTTTCTTCTTCATCGTCATCCCCTCTTCAACCTTTACATTTATTGGTTTTCAGTCTTATTATCAATACTTGTACCCATTTCATTTCATTTCATTCTACACATCTTTCCAGCTGCTGGCTCTTGAACTTTCTAAAGACATACGAGCAATCTGGGCAATACATTTCCGCCATCGTGGCCCTCGGATGCTTTCGAAGCCAGCCACCCCGGTGCAAGTATACGTTGAATTAACCTGCAATCACGAACACCCCTACTGCTACTGCTGCTACTGCTGCTGCTGCTGCCGTGCATATTGTTCTTGCTCGTAGTTTTGACCGCGGCACACGAGAGCATCGGCCAGGCAGAGGACAACGACAGCACGCCCCCCCGCCCGTTTCAGTCGCCGCGAGCTGAGTGATTCGTTGGTGCCCCATAGCTCTCGCCTGCCTTCATCGGCCTTTGGGCCAACTTGCGCCCCTTTCCCCCAAATGCTTCTACCATGTATACGGGTGAGTTGTACTGTTTGCTTGCGTCTGGTCCACTCACTCACTCACTCACTCTATGGGCCTTTTGATTCAATGTATGCCTTTTAAATGCCTGTACGCGAGTAAGTGACTGAATTATGCTGTCTGCCTCTTCTGCCCTACTTGCTCTACGGGGCCTTTTTTTATATAGCTCAATATATGCCTTTCCGAATGCCTGTAGGCGAGTGAGTGAGTGAATCACCCGGTCCGCAGATACAAGGCAGAGGGATCCAGTCGATCTCGAAGGGGGCAGGCATGAGTTGAGGCGCATCTGCTCCGTCCAACCGATCAGGCCTGGGTGTGATGTGCCTCCGGCGGCCCTACCGGGGGTCGCCTGCGGCGGGCCGGCCTCGCTGCGCTCGATCCACAGTGGTAGGGCTGAGATTTGGCAGGGCTTAAGCTGTGCCGGGTCGTTGGCGTTGCCAGAGTCAAGCTTTTTTATGCTGTTTGCTTCTTCTGGCCTACCTGCTCTACGGGGCCTTTTTGGCTCAATGTATGCCTTTTAAATACCTTTATATGCGTGAGTGGGTGAGTGGGTGAGTGAGTGAGTGAGTGAGTGAGTGAGTTACGCTGTTTGCTTTTTGTCGCTTTATTGCTCCGTGGGCCTTGAAATTCAATATATGCCTTTCGAATGCCCTTGGGCGAGTGAGTGACTAAATTATACCATTTGCTTCTTCTGGCTTACTCACTCCACGGGCCTTTTGGATCGTGGTATGCCTTTCCGTGAGTGAGTGAAGGAGTGAGTTGGGCCCCTTAGTTCCTTATTCGCTCACTTTATGGGCCTCTTAAAAAAAAACCTAGCCCTCTTTTGCACGCGCACCTTCTTCCTACCGTGCAGGCCATAGTTCGCAGCCCATTCATCGTAGCTGACCACGCACGCACGCACGCGCGCACGTAGCCAGGCAGACAGACAAGACAAACAAGCAGGCAGGCCCGCGTACCGTACCTGGTGTACCGAACTGGGCAGTAATTGTCCCCCCCTCCCTCTCCCTGCAGCCTTTTACGCTTTGCACAGCCTGCCGAGCTCTATCGTAGTTGGGTCGGGCCAGAGGACAGAGGAGCATTCACTTTTCCCGTCTTCACGCGACAAGCTGCCAAATAACAGACCCTGCGTCGTCGCAAACACCGGATCGTACCTGTGTGTCATTTTGTGGTGTCATGTAGCTGAGTAGGTAGGTGGGTATAAGTACACAAAGGTACCAGGGTAGGTACTTCCAATATACAGATAGATGAGTGTAGAGATGCTGCCTTGACCCGGCAGAACCAAGGCCCCCCCCTTGGCAAAGGAGCTGTCCTTACATACAAACATACATACAGACGCTGAACTCGCCACTCAAGATCCTCAACCCCGAATATAATAAAAAGATAAATGACAAGGAAATCCGCTACTTGTCCAACAGAAAAGAGGAAAAGGGAAGAAAACAATGGGCCATCGTCTCCATGGCCCCCCGCCCCCCCCAGGTATCGTATAAACGCCATAGATGCCGTCCTTGCAAGTCTCACGCTCGATTCCGCCGCCGCTCGCAACCATGGGGGGAGAAAAACCCCCACCCTCTGTGGCTGGACAGCCCGCCGACACAAGCCGTGACAGGCCCTAGTCCTGGTCCTCGTGGATGCGAAAGTCGGTGCCATCGTCATCGTTCCAGGCGGCGCGCTCGGTGGCGGGATATTCAGACGGCTGGCTGCTGGCGTTGCTCTGCTGATCCTCGGGCAGCACCATGCGGTCCGGGTCGACGTTTTCGCCATCAGACGCCTGGATCTGATCCTCGATGCCGGGCCACGCCTCGTCTTCGGGCAGCGGCGGCTGTCTGGCTTGCGAGTCGTGGTCCATGGCGGCGTGGGGGTGGTGCGCCGCCATGACCCTCTCGTAGCCTGCAGTGCTGCTGTCACCACCAGCACCACCATCATCACCATCGTCGTTGTCGTTGTCGTCGTCGTCGTCGTCGTCGTCGTCGCCCTCGCTGCCGTGGTATGATTCGTCAGAGCTGCTTTCGTAAATGTCAGCGCGGAACACCTCGTCGGTGTAGTCCATGTCCTCCAGGGCGGCTTCGTCGGTCGTGCTGCGGGCCACGCTGCTGCCTCGGAGGGGCCGCAGCTCCTGCAAGGGCGCGTTGCTGTACGGCGTGGCGTACGCGACCGGGGTGATGCCGCGCGAGACGTGAGGCTCGGCGGCGGACGGCGGCATGGGGCTCGGCGACGCGGTCCAGCGCGGCGTGTGACGGTGGTAGCTGGGCGAGCGCGTGCCGCGACGCCGCTTCTGGACTCCCGGCTGGCGCGCTGTGTGTGAATATGGCGTCGGCTGCCTGCCCTGGTCGTGGGAGATGATGCGTCGGCGTCCGGCGCTGCCGGGAGATGGCCACAGAGACGGCCGCGCTGGGCCCGGGACAGAGGCAACAGACGATGTTCGGATGCGAGGCGGCCGCTGCTGCTGCTGCTGCGCGCCTCGACGGCCGGCGATCGCTGGCGACGAGGCTCGGACGGCAAAGGGACTGATGGATCGCCGCAATCGCTCCGAAGTGACGGCCGCAAAAGGAGCCCAAGCACGGGTTCCCGCAATCCGCGTGCCAAGGTCTGCCGGCGAGCTCGGGGGGGCGTCGAGCTGTTCGTTCCATGTCCAGCAATGGTTCTCGGTCTCGGCGGCGTCGTCTGCGTCTGCTTCCTGAGATTGGGCGGCGTCTTTTACGCCGCCCTTCATGTTGCGGATTCGCTGCCAGTCCCAGCCCGACCCGTACGCTTCGCGATCTTGAATGTACGCGTCTGGGTGCGTGATGAAGAGCCGGGGCTCGACAGCCTTCATGACGATTGAGTGCAAAAAGTTGACGTCCCAGAGGGCCGGGGTCAGCATCTCCGCGGCGTTCAGGAACCGGAGACGCGAGTCTTTGTGTATTTTTCGGAGCGGCGCCCACGCCGACCGGAGCCCGAGATGGCGTGACAGCCCGGGCGCCGAGGACCTTTCCCGACCCGTGAGGCCCATGTCACGAAACGTCGAACCAAACGCTTCGTGAATGGCCATGTGCACGCTACCGGCGTCCGGGCCGCGGAACGAGACGGTTTGTATCAGGCCGCGGCTGCGTAGTCTCTTGTCCTGGGTGCTCTTGTCACCGCAGGCACGCGGATACAGCCATTCGACCCCGCTGGGCGCGTCATCGGCCCAGCCGTCGCCAAACGGAGATTGGGACCGTGAGGTGGCGCCGCTCAACGACTTGGACCTCTGTGACCAGTCGTCGCAGCTGATGGCGGCGTCCGTCTTGAACTGCGATGCTCGCTGCCAGATCCGCTGGAGGGGAAACGGCAGAAAGACGACCTCGACCCTCCACGCCTGCCCGTAAGAGGGCAGATAGGATGAGAGATGGTTCACCTGGGCCTGTATGCTGCTGAGCTGGGACATGATGTGGTCCGAGTTCGGCCGGCTGTTGACGCTCGTCACAGTAGAGACGATGCTGGGAGGGCCGCTGTTGACCTCGGCATCGCCCTGCTTGTGAGTGGAAACGCTGACTTCCACGGCCTTCTCGACACCATCCATCTTTTGTTCCAGCTCCGTCACTCGCAAGTCCATGTGCTCATGCTTGTCGAGGCAGTCTTCGTGGCCGTGGGCGGAAAACGACACAGTCTCGAGGCAGTCCAGGCGCTGTTCATGGCCGCTTATCGTATCAGTCAGATTCCGAATCGCCCTCTGCGACAGCCCCTGGCAGCACTGCGCCGTGGTCACGAGACCCTTTCGAGCACCGTCTTCGGGCCGGGGTTGAGGACGGCCAGCTCCTTGGTGATCATCTCCGGGACGGACAAAGGCAAGAGACCCGTGCGAGGGAATGGAGTTGTTGATTGTCTCTTGAAATTGAACGTCCTGCCGGCCGTCGTTCTTGGCAGCCGACTGTGAGGCCCTCGCCGCGCCAGCATCTAGTGTGTTGAGCCCTCTCCCGGCGAACGGTCTCAGATATCTAGCGTGAGCAGACGACGTCATGGAGGCGGACTGCGAGACCGGCACGGGCGGCGGAGGCAGGATCTTGGGCAGGGACTTGGGCTCTGCTTGTCCATTCCCCGCCGAAGGCTGGATGAGATCGGCCCAGGCCAAGGTGTCGGGCAGCGAGCCCGGAGGTTGCGTGGTGTAATTGGACTCGGGCATCCCGCCGGCAACTTCGGGCAGCTCACGAACGAAGGAGAGCGAGGGCCCGGTGCTGAAGGCGGCGAGGTCCATCGGCTGGGCACCGGGAGCGGTCCTGACCAGCGCATCCGTGACGGGACTCAATGCCTGGCGTCGGCTGAGAGGCCGCTCGTTCTCCTGGCCGATGGTGAAGGCATGGTGGTGCGACGGCTGTCGGCCACGAGCGGCATCGTCATCGTGGAAGCACGCGTGATGAGCACACATGCACCAGCTGGCTTGATCAACGGCCGAGCCCTCGAGGGGCCAGAAGCGTCGACAGCCGCATCTGGCCCCATTGGCCCCGGGGGTCAGATCGACGAAATGACAAGAGCCGTTGGGAAGAGGGTGTTGTCGCGCGGGGTCGGCATCGTGGTGAATTTCGAAGGTGCCGAGGGTGACGTTTGCGGCCAGTAGATTCCCAGCCATTGAGGCCTCGTCGGCGGCGACCTGAGTGGGTTCGAACATGCCGAGGCGGTGCGATGAGCGCGGATCTTCCGTGGAGCAGTCGCATTTGCCGGCGCTCGGGCTACTTCATGTTGCTGGCGAGGATGATGAGAAGAGCATCGTCGGTTGATATGAGAGAGGAGCAGTACGAACCGGCTGCCTGGGCTGGGCTGGGCTGCGATGGACGGGCGAGTGCCTCGGGCTGCTACGAGACGGATTCGGGAAGTCGGACGCCTGGATTCTACGGACAAGAGGAAGGCATCACGCTTGATCGGAACGCCGGCCCAATGCCTGCCTGAGCAGCAGAACCAGCAGCAGCAGCAACGGTCAACGGTGAGGATGGCCGTCGTCGATGTAGTCGTCGTCGTTCGTCGGTCGTCGTTGTCGTCGCCGTCGCCGTCGCCGCCACCCTCGAAGCACGAGGGTGGAGCGCACGCACCCTGGGACCCTTGTCTTTGCGCAATTGGCCGACGACGCCTCTGTTTAACGCGCGCGCCCTGATTTTTGCGTGCGATGCATATCTGCGGTCCACCCCCGTCCCATACATCAGCGGGAGGGAGGGAGGGGCCGGTCCTTTCTTTCGTGGCTTGCTTTGTTCGATCAAGAAGAAAAGCGGAGTGAGCTGGATATAGAGAGAGAGAGAGAGAGCTCGAGAGAGCTCAGGAGCTCAACGCCCAGTGTTTTAGCGTCAATGAAAAGCGCCCCCCTCGATGGATCAAGTCTAACGGCGCGTGTTGTCAGGCAGCGCTCTTGTATATGGGTCTCTCAGGCGTGCACGATTCCCGTCATTATTCTACAGGCTTGGTCTGCGAAACTGTCCCTTCGCTATCCGGCAACAAAGGCATGCCCCGAATGCAGCTCTCGACCCACGTCATGTCGACACACGCGCAAAAAAAAAAAAAAAAAAAAAAAAAAAAAAAAAAAAAAAAAAAACCAAAGACCCCTGAGCCAGAGGCAGAGGAAGAACAAGTCGCGGCCATCGCTGCTTCCCCAATCTTCCAGGCTCTCCTCAAAACGACGTAGCATGGAGGAATAGCCCCCGCAGCCCTCTTCGCCATTTGTCAGGCCAAACACTTACTTTACCCACCGCCGGCTGGCCAGGTCACGGCAGGCAAGCCAAGCCAAGCCGACTGAGCTGGCGCAACCCATCGGCGCAAATCATACCATCCCTTCCCCGGATCAATAGTCCAAAACTTCCAAACCTCCCGTACTCAGAGCAAGGAACACCTCGGGTGAGCTGTGAGCGGGACAGCAGTCATGTTCCTCAGGCATCGAGCAGATACACACAGAAGCCTGGCCCGTCTAGACCAATGGTGCCGTGCCCATAAGTGCCGTGAGATATAATAGACAACATCTCGAAACATTAAAACCGTGTTTTGACAGCCCGCGCCACGGCCCGAATGTCAAAGCCACAAGAGCCATTTCCCTCCGCAACAGGCAGCTCATTGTCGAGCAGATTGACTAGGACCAGCGCCGGTACGACGCAGCAGCCCTTCGACACGGGACGGACGGCCTTCCCTCGCCGGCGCCGCATCATGTTCGTCACTACAAGATCCCGAGATACCCTCGCCGCGGGGCAGCGAGGGGTCATCATGGGTGCCCATACCGCTTCGCATCTCCTCGTCCTGTCCTGTTCGAATTTCAACACGATATGCGTGTCCCTGGCCTGTCTCACCCCGAAACGGCCCTTGCTGGCGTCGTCTTGGTGGCTTCCTATCTGGCCCTCGTCAGATGGCTACGTAGACGCAACATCCGAAATCTCGCCCGCAGATATGCCTCGTATGTAGAGGATCCGTACTCGATGGACTACAAGACGGCCTTTGAGATTTTCCAAAACGTCATCACGTACGAGTTCCCATCCACGTATGCGTACGCCACCCAGTTCGCTCTCATCAAGTCCTATGCCGTGGCCCATGGTACCAGGCTGCTTGCGCGGACGAGCCGCTTGACCAGCGCCCAGAGAGTTGGCAAACGAGCCGAAGACACCGTCGTCCTCTTGTCCGAGATCCTGGTGGCCGGCATCGACAGTGACCGGGGCTGCCGGGCCCTTTCGAAGATCAACTGGCTGCATCGTCAGTACCAATCTTATATCACAAACGACGAGATGATCTATACACTTGCGCTCTTCATCCTGGAGCCTCTCCGGTGGGGAGATGCCGTCGAGTGGCGGAAGTGGACTGATCTGGAACGTGTGGCTATATTCACCTACTGGCGCGAGATCGGCCACCGCATGGGTATGAGCGGCATCCCTGAGACGATCCCATGCCTTCAACGTTGGGCAGCAGAATTTGCGGACAAACATGCAAAGTTTGCAGACAGCAACGTTCACTGCACCACGGCAGCGCTCAATCTTTTCCTCCGGTCTCTGCCCGCCTTCTTGCGCGGTCTCGGGACACAAGTTTGCACATGCTTTGTGGAGGAGCACGTACGTCCAATGATTGGCTTGTCACACCCACACTGGTTTATCGCCGCCACCGTCCAGAATTTGGTCATGATTAGAGCATTTTTGCTCCGAAACTTCTTCCTCCCGCGGCTGAGCCTTTATCATGGACTCGGCACCATGGACAAGGCAGGAAGGGTGCACCGTCATATATACGCCTTCGAGCCCTGGTACGTCAGCGAGACGGCTTGGTCTTCGCTGAAGAAATTCACCCCGGGTCTATGGCCGGGTTCGCTACCCGGGCCCGAATTTTCCAGCGAAGGCTATCTGCCCGAGGAGGTCGGACCGCACGAGTATGTGGAGCGTTCCAAGCGTTCGGTCATGAGAGAAGCGGAGCAGATGGCGGAGTATGCTCGAAAAGGGGGTGCACTTGGCAACGGTTGTCCGTTTGCTTTCTCCGATTAGATTCACTTGGACATTTTAGGCCTCAGCCGTGAAACGTTCCTGCTGTATTTGCCGGGTTGGCACATTCGTTCGGGCATGGGTCTCAGCAGCTGGGGGGATTTTGGTCGATAGCTGGCCAGCGATGACTCTTCCCAGCTACTGGTCGGAATGTGCGCCTGGCGTTTCTACAGATTCTGCCGTTGACGATTTGTTCTCCTCATCCGTAGAGCCAATCAGAAAGCGTCCTTCTCTGACTCCCCAGTCAGATTTTCCTGAGTGTCTCCGCCCCGGCCAGACCGGACACATCAGACTTCGGATTTCTGGCAACAGCTGTCTCGTTAAGGAACAAGGAACAAAAAGACAAGAGAAAGGGCTGAAATGTACCCCGCGTCAGCTGGGATGGGTGATCGCTGATTTGACATCGCCACGAAGGACGTCCCTTGGGGGAGTTGTTCCAACAGTCAGTTTCGGGGAGTTGTGTAGAATATCACATATTCAAAAAAAAGAAAAAAAAAACGTGTTCTGGCACAGGGCGAGCGAAAGAATTTCCAAAGATGCACGTCATTGCATTGTAGGTTTTCCCTGGGCATTTCCAGAGCGAACAAGTGGGCTATATCGAGCGTGACATAGCTGCACGCTCATCCTCATCCGAGCGCTTCCAAGGAACCGGGCAGTATCCACACTTTTTACAGCCTTGCATACAACACGATGCACATGACCGTACGCCGTCTTCGGTTTCGCCCGGAATGGGCGCCTTGGCGCTTCGACCCCAGCAAGACATGTCCGAAACGGCGTTGTCGACGACGCAAGTGGACTCGGCGAAACCGGTACGTCCATGAGTCTCGCGGCAAGTTGGCGAATCAAAATGTTTTCATTCGTGGATTTGTTTGCTGCGGAAGCGGAACATTCTCCAATTTCCCGCATTAAGCATCCCGAATATCTGGCGCGTGCCTCAATGATGACGGAGTTGTGCCGTTTGCCGAAGTTGGTTTTGGCTGTCCCATCAAAGAAGCACCGCATCGATCAATCTCGAGTAAAGATCCACGCTTCCTGCCAGTTTTCTATCACGCGTGCCCTCCCGGGGCGACCTGTCGCAGAGGAAGTGGGGACTTGGTTGGTACGGTCCTGTTTGGGACCGAGGAATTGATCGTCAGATGCGATCTGGCTGATGCTTCTCGATGGTGACGAGCAAGCAAGCTGTTGCTCTGGCGGGACTGCAGAGTCTCGTGGGTCCGTCTTGGACTCTTGTGACATCTTGCCATGAGCGTGGACCCCTTGTAACGATGCTTTTTTCGTCTAGGGGTGCCAGAGGGGGCAAAGGGCAGGCTCGAGTCACGTTGCAAAGATCCAGGCAGACATTTTGTTGCTGTGTTTTGAGCTGGTATGTGTCGCAACACAATGACCAAAAGCGCTTGGACTAATGTGAGCCGGCCGAAAGAAGGATAATCGCTGTACTGATTTGACGAGAATGTCAAATTCGAACGATATGCAGGGCCTGGAAACCTCTGGCGCGTTGCTTCTCCCGACAGTTCGTGAATGCCGCCATTTCGACGCAGACCCGTGCCATCATCATCAAACATTTGATCGCATAATAAACAAGGTGTGGCTCGGCAGCTGATAGAGACCCAAGTTATGCAGTCATCATGATATCCTCCTCCTCATCCTCGTCCTCGTCATTTTCGTCGTTGATGCCATCGTCGCCGTCATCATGATCATCTTGCTCCGAAAGGTCCTCCCACTGTTGCGGTGTCGGTGTTGACAAGCCTTTCGGACTTGACACGGCATATCCGAATCCCACTGGATACTTCTCCAGCCGTTTTTCCATGCTTGGTCTGCCTTTTGACCTCCGCGCGTCCGACTTCTGCTTCCCTTTTGTACTCTGGGCGGGAGGTCTCCTGCGCCGCGGCCTGTAGTCAAGAGGTTTCCTGTCGTCCCAATCCTTGCCTTCCCCGTCGACAGCGTATACAGTGACGTGATCTTTGTCACCCCTCTTCAGTTTCAGCGCAATGAGATTCTCGAGGAAACTGGCCTGTTCTGCCTTTTCTCCCGTCTTATCCTTGCCGACAGGAATTCGTATGTTCCATTCTTCTTTGATAGCGGACAGGTTATCCTGTTCTGGTTTCCTGGGTTTAGGAATCTTTTCGGTGGTGAGAATCCGTGATGACGAGGCAGCGAGCAAGTCAATATCCCCAGCGAGATTTCGCAACGCTGGTAGAGGGTTCGCTGAATCTCGCTGGGTAAGAATGGCTTCAGTACCGACCACTTCGGCCCATTTACCCTCGAAAAGCCGCCCTCTGTAAGAAATGATTGGGCGCGGAGAGTGCAGCTCCAGAATCTGAATTTCTTGAGCTTCTACTGATTCATGAAAGGGCTGATCAAAGTCTGCGTCGTTCTCATCGGCCGTCTGCTCCCTTGCTTTTTCTTTTCCTTTCTTGCTGATGCCGTGCAGCGCGGGATCAAGTGGGGTCTCATCGCTTTCATTGCCGTCCTCTGCTATGAAGGGTGTGTCGTCGCCGATGTCCTCATCGTCGTTGTCATCTTCAGCGTTATCCGCCCTTGATAAATTTCCGGTCGCCTTTCTGGGTGTTGATGGATCTTTGTCCTGCCAGTTTTTGTAATAACCACCGCGACTGTGATGATATGCTTTCGTGGATTGCACCTTGAATTGTGGATGAGAGAGCTCTATCGTCAGGTAGAAGGTCTGTCAATAGGGCAACTTGTCAACATCGATGCCAGCGATCTGGGTCGTATTCTCAGTTCCATGCCATACGATTGGAGTGCCGCTCACCTCAGTTTCTGTAGCAGAATACTCGTATTCCCAGTCCTCCTGGTCATCTGCGGATACTTGTGCGAGAATTTGATCCAGAGGCAAAGCTCCAGGTGCATCTAGCCCATGTTGGCCCTTTGGCCACTCCATAGCGGGCTCTGAAATTGGTCATAGGGAAGCAGACGACAGGAGGAAGAAGCCACCAAGAGAATTGGCAGAGACCAATCTGCGGGCCGGCTTCCCCGTTCATGCAGCATCAGTCGACGTGACGTTGAGGAGCTCTTTTTTTCGGAATCGGTATCCACGATGAGCTGGACGCGAGGAACCAGGGTTTCTGCAGCTTGCTATCGATTGGTACCGACTTTTAGGGCGGGGATCGCCTGAAGCCCCGCCACGGCGGGATTTGCCACGGGCTTCTGGACTACCGGCGGGCGGCCGACGCCTCCACTGTCGTTCGGATTTGGGCTGGATCGGGTTAGTCACAGCACATTCGGTACGCTATTCTACACACCAGGGCAGCCTGCAAAGAATCAGCATAATCCAATTCGTTAAGAATTGCGAAAGTCTCGGGTGGCTCCCGGGGGCCAGGGCAGGGCTTAATCCGCCGGGAAAACCGCCATTTCCGCCTTATTCGGCTCGACAAGGTGCGTACCGGGTTGCCCGACCAGGGCTCCCAAGCCCGTTTCGGCAACTGATGCGGCGTTGTGAGGAAGTTGCCGCGCCTGCCAAGTGAAAAGAGAGGATGTGCGGTATTTGGGATGACATCATCTGCTCATGGCGAGCTCTGGCGGATGCCTGACTTCGGGTCAACTATGGAGTCTGCTTGCGCGTGGGCAGAGCCAAGAGCGCGAGTCCACGTACTGTACGGCCGATCCGCTGTCATGAGCGTACTGCAGCAGCTACTGAATGGTATAATCGGGGCTCGACTGAGTGAACGAGGGAGCTTGTCAAGGTCAAGAGAGTGGCGGCGTGCTGTGATGGCAAGTGAGATGCCATGCTCGAGTGGACGTGTGACGTTCCACGACTTGAGTCTCAGCAGCATCCAGCCTTCTGGCAAACAATCCGCCTTGGTTTGGTCTCCGGTTTCGCAGCCTTCTTGGTGGTTTATTTTTCCCCTTCTGCTTTCCCTATCGGCACGTCACACGTGGAAATGTGTGCGAAAGAGGTCGGAAGATGTGGGGCAGCCAAGGCGCCCGTTTAGCACCAATGAGTGGAGCTGCGTCCTGCACAGGTATGTAAATAGCTCCAGCGCTGGAAAGCCCTTGACCCGTCGGTTGGAGTAGGAAAACCCGCCATCGCATCTGAGGTCGACGTTGCACGTATGTAATGTCAATCGATCAATATACCGTTGTGGACAGTTGACAATGGAATGAGCCACTTTTTTTTGTCCCTCCCCCTCTTCGCGCCCTTCTTCAATTGTCGAAGGCTGCCGAGCGGTGGTGATCCTTGCCGTCCTCCCCCGTCGCATGGCACCTGTCAGTCACATGGCGCTATGTCGTGTCACTAGTGCATAAAATTTCTTGTAATCAATCGTCGAGAGCCTCATCTGCCTCCTTCTTAATGACGCAAAGCCCATCCCGCTGCCAGCCCTAGGTCCTAATTCGTACAAAGGTGATTGTTGCTGCCACCTCGACCTCATTTTTCTGTTGGGCGCAACATGCCCAGGGTTCACTTGCTGGACTATGTCGCCGGCAACATTCGCAGCCTGGTAAATGCGATCGAGAAGCTCGGATACGAGGTAGACTGGATACGGTCACCGGAAGACGTACCCAGAGCTGAAGTGAGTCCGCCAACGGGACGATCTTCCCTTCCGAAAACAAGGACTGGGTGGGAACTGACACGGATAGAAACTCATTCTGCCCGGCGTAGGCCATTTCGGCCACTGCCTCTCGCAATTATCACAAGCCGGATATCTCCCCGCGATACGGACACATATCGAGGATGGAAAACCATTCATGGGCGTCTGCGTCGGACTGCAAGCGCTTTTCGAAGGATCCGACGAGGACGCAGACGTGCCAGGCTTGGGCGTGATCAAGGGCTTTCTTGGCCGCTTCGACGATTCAACAAAGGCCGTTCCGCACATTGGGTGGAATAGTGCCAGCACTGCCGGCCAGTGCGTATACGATCTCGGTGCTGCGTCCAAATACTACTATGTCCACACATATCGGATGCCATATGTCAGAGGGCAGCTCGAGTCGCAGGGTTGGACAGTGGCCACGGGAACCTACGGCACAGAAACTTTTGTCGGCGCTGTGGCCAAGGGAAATGTGTACGCCACGCAGTTCCATCCCGAAAAGTCCGGCGTCGCAGGTCTGAAAACCATCCGCGCATTCTTGACTGGACAAGGCGCGAAAGCACTTGGCGGCGACCCTCCGAGACTCGACTCAAGACCAGCCGCGCTGCAAGACGGACTGACTCGTCGTGTGATTGCCTGCTTAGATGTGCGCACCAACGACCAGGGCGACCTTGTCGTCACCAAGGGCGACCAGTACGATGTCCGTGAAAAAGATGACTCACGAAATGTGCGGAATCTCGGCAAGCCCGTTCAAATGGCCAAAAAGTACTACGAGGATGGCGCCGACGAAGTCACTTTTCTCAACATCACTTCGTTCCGCGATTGCCCAATTGCCGACTTGCCCATGCTCGAAATCCTCCGCCAAACATCCCAGACCGTGTTTGTGCCCTTGACCATCGGTGGCGGAATCCGCGATACCGTCGACACGGACGGATCCAAAGTGACTGCTCTTGAGATCGCTACAATGTACTTCAAATCTGGTGCCGACAAGGTCTCTATCGGGAGCGATGCAGTCATTGCTGCAGAAGAGTACTATTCACTGGGGCGGAAGCTGTTCGGCAACACTGCTATCGAACAGATATCCCGTGCCTACGGCAACCAAGCCGTCGTGGTCAGCATTGATCCGAAGCGCGTCTACGTGCCCAAGGTTGATGCCACACGGCACAGCATCATTGAGACCAGGTTTCCCGGTCCAAAGGGGGAAACGTACTGCTGGTACGCCTGTACCATCAAGGGCGGGCGAGAGACGAGGGATATGGACGTCGTCGAGCTGGCCCAGGCTGTGGAGGCAATGGGCGCAGGGGAACTGCTACTTAATAGCATCGACAAGGATGGGTCTAATAGTGGGTTTGATTTGGAGCTCATCAACCAGGTGAAAGGGGCCGTCAAGATCCCAGTCATTGCCTCCAGTGGTGCTGGGAAACCCGGCCACTTTGCTGAGGTATTCGTCGAAACAAAAACAGATGCGGCTCTCGGAGCCGGCATGTTTCACCGGGGAGAGTATACCGTGAAGCAAGTCAAACACTACTTGAGGGAAGAGGGCCTATTGGTCAGAGCATTCGAGGACGACATCTCATAGCATTTATGCGTGATGAGATGGCGATGCGCAACACCATTATTTCTTGGGATCATGTCATAGAAGGGAGTTTCGATTCCAGGACTGTTCTATAGGCCTCAGAAGTAGCCATTGCGAAGAAGAAAAGACGACGCAAGCAATAACTACATGGTGGACTGCTGGTAATGAAACGACGAGGAAACTATCGACAGTTATTCCGAAAACAACCCAAGAACAGCCAGTATGAAGCGCAAAGACTTGCAAACGTTAAATAAACTCGAAACATGAAATAAACCGAAGCCTCTCTACATCTGAGGGCGCTCAGAATAACGATGTGAGGTGCGGAGGCAGGTGAACCGGCACAGATGATAGAAGAACAAGGGTCGCATTCCATGTGGAAGGATGCAGGCCACCAACGTCCTTATCGCACCAAGAGAAAAGAAACACCGTGATCTAAATTTCCATGCCCATAAAAACCCATGTCCTGCTGGTAACGTCAAGTTCGTGTGCCCAATGATCCAAAGTGGTCATTTCAAAGCCGACCCACTGAAGACTTTTGGTCAACTCAAGAGTTTCTTGAACTGGCATACGACGGTCGACGCAAGTCACGATCCGAGAGCATTGCAGTGGACCATCGGCAAGCTCGATAATGGCCATGAGACTAGGCGAGTTAGATCAAGGAGACAACGATGGAAATATGAAATCTGAAAAACTCACGCTTTCTTCAAATCTCGCCCAAGGATACCTTCGATGTCGAAGAAGACGAATAATGATTTCTCTTGTCCATCACTGGTCATGAAAGCACGAAAGCTCGCGCCACCAGCGTAGTCCCAAAGCTCCATCCAAGCCTCAATTCCGAACTGACGGGATTTGGTAGAAATACATGACTGGAGACTATCGGGGAAATAGTCATCTGGCGGTGGCGTTTGCATATGAGCACTTGACAGGCCGGAGCCATTCATCGACAGATTCCTCTCACCGCGGAAAACTGTCTTCATGGTCTCACAAAAGAATCTCTCACATTCTTCCCTGATCAAAAATGCTGCCCCCCCTCGCCGCTCCGGTCGGCGAAGCCCCAAATTGTCCCGCTTCTTCTTCGGTAGAAGGGCGAGCTGGTTGGATGAGGTCAACGCGACGAGGGGGGGGCTTGTTGGAGGAGAAGGAAGTCCTGAGGTAGGGACCTCAGGAATACCACTCCGCCCCTGTGAGCGAGTCAGCATGATTTACCCGCCAAACTTGCTGTGCATAATCTGCACACATGAACACTCTCTCGAACAGAAGCGGAATCAACGTACCTGTGGCCCCGGTAGTGCAGTAGTGGACGCCCTTAAGCAGGGCGCCAGAGTCCACAACGTAGCAAGAGGCAAGGACGTTCACCCGGGCAGTGGCATCCTCGCCATAATTACTACTACTGTTCTGGCTTTGATGATTTAAAAGCGCCATCGTAATCGAGATGTCAAGTTGGGAATGGTGGGTTTGGTGATGGGATTGGAAGGCGGGAGCCGGCTTCTGCGTTTCAGGGGGCGTCTGCGTAGCGAGTATTTTCGACAACTGATTGAGGGTTGTTGGGCGTTGATGGACGTTCCGGAGAATCTGCGCGAACACGTTTGCAAGATGGACAAAGGCAGTGAAGGCTTGTTTGGAGGCGTCAACGGTCGGTTTTGTTCGGTGGACGTGTTGGGCGGAGGATCGGGAAGAGGGAAAGAAAAGCGTGCTGCGTGGAAGGAGCGGGTGGGTGACAGGACCTAGGCCGGCTGAGACATGGGGCTTTTCGGGTTGGAGGGGGTGCTCCACTTAATTCTCAGCGCACGTGCGGGGCGGTTATCAGCCAGTAACAGACCCTTAGTAATACTGATGTCTGTCTAAGTACATGACAATGTCACTGGCCGAGAGAAGCAGCGATTAACTGTTCGCTTGCACAATGATCTAGTTCCGCCTCAAGATCCTTTCCGGGGAGTGAGCGTCACATCCAGATAGTGAATCGATTGTTTTGTTCCCCTCCTTAATTTCAGACATAAGTAGCTGCCACTTGAGAAACCAAATGAGGCATTGAAGTAAATTCATCACATTTTCGCTCCAATAATTACCACTACGCAGACCCATAGACCACAGTCAATCATGACTTTGGTGTGGCCTCAATTGACAATTATTATTTCCACCCATGATGGCCATCCTCTGCCTTCTGCGCATACCTGTACTGCAGGGCGATTGCCCTTACGGTTGTTGCATTATCTACAATCGCACTAGTCTTGCAGACCTACACGTGCCTGGCGCTCAAACTTGCAAATGCATCCGGGCTGTGCCGGCCGTTAGTCCAGGCCATATCCTTACCGAGATTCATGCTTTCCCTGCTGACATGCCTCTTTGAATTGAAAAGATCTGACTGGCCGACAGTCTGATTGACGAAAGGATTGTTGCCCCCTATCGCAGGCTGTGTCAAGCTTCGAGGTTGTTGGCCGAATCCAACGGCAGGTTGCGCGGACTGGACGTACAGCGGCTGATCTTCAGGTATGCTCGGTGTGTTCCTACCCAAGCTCGAGTCGGCAGAGTTATTCTTATACAGTGAAGGGGCGGGCTGATTGTAGAGTGCTAGTATCGACGCCTTGTCGTGCCTGGGCTGTTGGTGAAAGGTAGGCTGAGCAGCGAAGGGCTGTTGAGAAAAGTACGGCATATGAGATTGGGAAAGTTGCTGTTGGTTTTGCAGCTGCATGTTCACCAAGAAAGGGTTGCCTGACGCCGAAAGAGACTGCGGTGATGCGCTAGAGAAGTCTGGCTGGACCAAATTTGGATGGGCTTGCTCAGGTATTTGAACAAGAGATGGTGAGGCTATTCTAGTCGGTCCTCGTAAGAAAGGATTGGTTGTGGGCCCAACCTGCGGCATCCCCAAGCCATTTTGGTTGTGCAGCGGGCTGGGGCCTTGAGGTAGGTGGGAATTATACCCCGTTTGCATGGGCTGCTGAGCAGGAGCGGCGGGCTGAGGATAAGTTGCATTGCCCTGAAAGTTCAGAGACTGATAATGTTGGGAGCTTGCCGGGGATGAGGGCTGGAAGGCGTGTTGTTGGTGTGCTGGAGGCGGCGAAGGCGACGATTGAATAAAGGCCTGACCATGAGCTTGATGAAGGAATGCCGGTTGCGGCGTGGCGGTGTCTGGTGACCCTGTCGCTTGACCAAAAACTTCAGCTTGCTGCGATGCTTGCACGAAAGGATTGTTGGTGCTCATGTTGAAAGGATTCTTGTGATGAAGCGTGCCTGTTGACTGTGCCGTCTGTGGTTGTGCAGCGGTCACCACGTCGAATGGATTCGTTGACTCGGTTGACGACGTTGTCGGTCTATCGGGACCAGTTTTCTTTGAGACGTTGAGGCTGAGGCCGAAACCG
The DNA here is from genome assembly GCA_001636675.1 of Moelleriella libera RCEF 2490. NCBI lineage: Eukaryota > Fungi > Ascomycota > Sordariomycetes > Hypocreales > Clavicipitaceae > Moelleriella > Moelleriella libera. The sequence goes on along the minus strand of AZGY01000001.1, from coordinate 3,056,087 downwards.
CCAGAGCCTGACGATGAGTTCAGAGGCGTCATTGACCGAGTGACACGCAGGACAGGCTCCCGTACCGGCTGGGCGGGAGCAGGGGAACGAGATCGCCCTTCGCCCAAACGTACCAACGCTTCGATTGCGCGATCCAGACTACCGTTCACACCCTTGAGCACTATAGCGTTGCGTTGACTGTCTTGAAACCCCATCTCGCGAAGCCTCTGCAGTTTCTTCTCCAAGTCATCCGGGCTATCGTAGTCGACACTTGACCCGAATAATCTGGATGGTTTGTTGGTTAATGCCGGCGAGGAACTGACGGAGTCGCGTGAATCGCTTGCGGCTCGCTGCTCCTTCTTAGCCCGAGATGATATTGGAAAAATTGACGACGCAGATCTGAAGCCAAACTTGCTTGAGTTCTTGGGGGGCAGGGGTGGTGGTGTGCCTTCATCCGAGGCGGGACTTCGAACACCATGAGACTCGTTTGCAACGTTGTGAATGTATTTCTGGCGAATGAATCTTTCCATGGCCGAGTCTGCCTCGTCAACATCTATGGGTACTGGAGGCTTGCGGCCCTCGGCGTTGTAGATCTGGTTCGACGCAATGTTGCCGACTTTGCGCATATTCTGCGCTGCTCATCAGCCAGTTACTCCCGGTAGATCAGACGGGGCGGCCAAACTGACGTCTACTTGCTCATTGGACCAACTGTCCATGCTCAGTGACTTGACTTTGGACACATGAGTGCCAAGTTTTCGATGTATCGCCGCGCAGCGCATACAGAGGAAAACGCCCAACTAAAAGAGAATCAGTATTTCGCGGCACCGTTAAACATGAATGGGGTCGGCTTCGTACGCTCCAGGAGGCCCATGCTGTGTGCAGAAACTTGTCAGTCAAGATCAGAGTGGCTTTTCCATGGTTGAGCTGCGGCAAACCTGGGCTTCTAGCATGGCAATCAGCGCATTGGTTGTTGCCGGGGACATTGGACACAAGGTCTTGTAATGCTTTTTCATTTCGCGCCTGCTGGCGCTTCGTGAGCGCACCCGACATGGCGCTTGTTTCTTTGTGGAGGCTGCAATTCGGCGTGTGTTGTATATTCGACCGCTAAAATAACAATTCTGGGCATGCGTGAACTTTCGAGGGAAGGAATCGATTCTCGAAGATTGCAGGCGTGGTGGTCAGCAGCTGCGTGCATGCTTGAGGATGAAACGAGTCAGGGGAGCATGACTGAGCGAAAGAGGAGCGACGATATCTGGTGACAGGGCCCTCAAGCAGGAACGAACTCGCTCGAAAGCAGAACAAAAGAGGGAATAGTCTTGCGGTTGAAGCGACAAGGCGACATTGAACGAAGCCAAAGAATGTGTGCAGAGAGAGGGCAGTAGACGGGAAAGGAGAGACAGAGGTTAGGTCGGTTGCGTATGTCCCATCATGCCAAGACACCCCCGGCTTCCATACGTGGCCGGGGCGCAGGTGGGACCCGGCGAGTGCTCTTGAATGGCCGGCTGCTGGGCCTAGTGCCAATGGCAGACTGGATTGGCCGCGCTCGCGCATCTCTGATTGATCAATCCAGCGCTCGGCCTAGGGGTCTCCTAGCCGTGCGCGCTCCTCTCCTGTCAGCAGGCCATGGCAAAGCTCCCGGGTTGACCTTGACATCAGACGGCCGCTCCGTGCGTTTGAGTCTGACGGCAACAGCGCAGGCCGGGGCTGCACAGGCCGATTGCTGTGTCTGTAGCACGCCCCGAACTCGCTAGTCCATCACCTTGCCGATGCAGGAGATCCGCCAGAGCCGGTAGGTCAAGCCACATTCGTGTTAGATTGAATCAAACTGGTGACAACAGAGAAGCACTGGGTTGTTGGCGGTCGCAAGCTCAAACCTGGTTTTCTTCTTCTCCTCTCCTCATATTGGAGCACACATCCATATTCTGTGCTGTGGAAGGCGGGGTCTAGCATGCACATAAGTCAGTGCCGTGGGCAAGTAATTCATGATGTATGCAAGACTTCCCAGAAGCACTGTGATGGAATTTTGCTGAGCTCTCGTGGCACTGCTGTTGCGGACCGACCCTGAGACTGACGTGAGCGTACCACTAGTTTCATGTGCTTCGACATGTCATCTCGAGCGATGACAAGCCCCAATTATTCTGCCCCTTTTCTTCAACAGAGTTGGCGGGGAGGAAAAAAGGAAGAAGAGGAAACGCGAGGGCCCGACGATGGTTTAAAAGGTGAACATAAGGCCATCGTGACGGTTTATCACGTCCTTGGACGCGATGACACTACGCGCTCGACACCGACGGCTGACGGGAGCGCCGCATCCAGCGCGTCATGATGTGAAGTCAAGTCCGGATATCACTAGTGCGCCTGCAATAGAGACATATTTCTTCCCTTTCTTGATAGTGAACTTTCACCAATTTGAGCTCAAGCTCTCGGGGCCAGAAAGCTTTTACCTCGCGAGGCTGCCGCGCTCCGGCGAAATTACGAGTGTGCAAGCGCGTGCGCCTCCTCAGATGCAAAACGCATGGGCTGAGGTCGGGAAGCGCAGTTGGTCCGCATTCCCATCCGTCGCTGCCGAGTCCACTATAGTCGAGGAGTCAACAGCGTGCTGGCTTCCAGCGACGGCAACTTTTTACGGTATAAACAGGGCCAGTCAATGCTATGCAAATCAGCGTCAGAAGCAATGTTATTCCGTCAGACATGCTGTGCAGAGTTTTTGCATGCTATCTTAGAGCCTTTGCTTGATAGTCTCATGCCTCGAACCTCGTCCATTGAGCGACGATCAAAAGATGCAGGTCGATTGATGTCATCTCAACAAAGCACCGTTGGACCGCGGCCGAATTTGCCCAGGAGGACACCAAGTGCCGCCCGCCCCCGCCCACGAGCCCGATTAGGCTCCGCGACCTGGGCACCACTCCCGTTGGTCAGCTCCACATGCTCCTCCACGTTGTTCCTGTGACGCCCGTTTCCTCCCAGCCGTGACCTGGCGTTTCCGTTGCACGAGCCTCGGCGCGCGCGAGCCTTCGCTCTACTCATCCCTCCCGCATCCCGATCATCCTGCAGTCCCGTCTTGCCCGTCGATCCTACACTGCCGAGACGACGGTGACGCCGCAGAGCACTGATCCCAGCCCGCGAGAGACATGAACCGTCCCCAAAGAGAAATCTCCTCTCGCGCTCACAAAGCTTATTTTGTTTCTCGATGCGATCTCTCCAATAAACTGGCAACATGGCTGGCATTGAGAAGCTCGAGGTTCACAGTAAAGTAAGTGTCAACTCGTGCCGGGCTGAGCGATGCTCCGCCTGGCCCTCGAACTCCGGCTGAGCGATCCATCGAATACTAAACCCCTCCAGTCCTACATTGTCCGTTGGGTCAGAGTCGATGAGGACCACACTCTCTCGTGGAGTGTGCAGCCGAATAAAAAGTCGATGTAAGTGTCTGCAGTTTGCGATTCGGTCAATCGCGCACAGCAAATTTGACAAACCTGTTGGCGTAGCAACTTCGGCATCGTGAAGCATCCGGGCAGCGGCGCAACGACTATTCTCGTGGCCAATGGTGGCGATGAGCTTGACAGCGGCGCCCCAGTAGCGGGTGTCACCGACGGCAAAGGCACAAGGTTCCCGAAGAAGGAGACCACTGCGCAAGACCTACTGACCGGCAAGGGTTTCATTCCCATTTTCTGGCACGGCAAATGCGAGGCAGACAAGGTTTCCATCGGCACCTACGACGTTCACGCTGGTGAAGGGGGAATGTACGGCCTTGTCTTCGACAACACCTTCTCGAAGCAGACATCCAAGACTGCCACTTTTGTCGTTCTCACGTACCCTACTGGCGCCCCTCCCCAAACGACTGGCCACCTGCCGAACTTACAGCTGCCAAATGCGCAGGCCAGTCAATCAAGCCTGGCCCGGCATGGTAGTCCAAATCGCGAAAATGGGCCTTCCACCTCGGTCGACAGCTTGCCAACTTATGGTCGAGGACGAGCGGCATCTTCCGGAGCAAGGAGTGAGACAACTGTAGTACCTCTCAACTGTCATGTCGGCACCTTGTCCAAGAGACGCCGCAAGAAAGGGCAGGGATATGCTCGTCGTTTCTTTTCTCTGGATTATTCGACGTGCACGCTTTCCTATTATTACAATCGCAACTCCTCCGCGCTTCGCGGCGCAATTCCCCTCAGTCTGGCCGCTATAGCGGCAGATGAAAGGCGCCGCGAAATCAGCATTGATTCTGGTGCCGAGGTTTGGCATTTACGAGCGCCTAATAACAAGGACTTTCAAGAGTGGGCGCGAGCTCTGGAGAAGGCCAGCCGTGCTGCACGTGGCTTGGAGACGTCGTCGAAACCATCCATACCTAGCTTCAGTTCGAATGGCCGCACTCTCAAACCAACAACGGACGCTGGCCTGTCTGGAGCTGTCGAATGGCAGCAGGTGGAAACCTTGGTGAGCCGCGTGGTTGGGACTCGGGACGCTTTGCGGAGGTTGACCAAGGAAGTTGCTTCCTTACCCAAACCCACCGCGAGCGCTCAACTTCTATCGCCGGCATCAGCCATGGCTTCGGAAGATAGCAGAGACAGTTATTTTCCAGCAAATACCGAGAAGAAGTCGTTCTGGAAGCGTAAATCCAGTGCTCCGGCGCTGAGCCCGACCTCTCTGCAGCCATCCTCGGCGTCAGTGGTGGCTATCTCTTCGCCTGGAAGCGCGAGCACCGCTACCTCCAATCTGTCTGAGCATTCAGGAAAGCGAAGATCTCGAGGAGCCACTCGTGAGGAGAAATCATTGCATGATCACTGCGAAGCATTGTTGTCCGACCTCGACTCTGTCGTGTCCGAGTTTACCGCCCTAATTGCGAGCAGCAAGAGACATCGCTCTCCACACCCGCCCTCGGCTGGCGGTGCTTCTCGCATGAGCATGGAAACTACTGCGTCCACAGATGAGTTCTTTGATGCTGAGGACAATAAGTCCGGCGTCGTCAAGATTGACGGCAGCGAAGATGAATCTGCAACGACTGATGTCGAAGAGGAATCCGTCCACGGGAGCTCTTCCATTTCATCCATAGAAGATGACGACGGAATTGGCATTGATGGGACCGGCGATATCTACCCCATCAGGCCCAGAAACCTCTCTCCCCTCCCAATAGATCAGATCGTCAGCCGCAGAAGCGGCATACCGCCTGCCACCGTTCAGCCACCCAGTCTGATTGCCTTTGTCCGCAAAAATGTAGGCAAGGACCTCAGCACCATCAGTATGCCCGTCTCGGCAAATGAACCTCTGTCGTTGCTGCAGAAGGTTGCGGAGCCCCTGGAATATGCACAGCTCTTGGACAAGGCCTCACGACAAAAAAGTGCCACGGAGCGACTGCTCTTTGTCACCGCATTCGCTGTATCTCAATTCAGCGGTGGCAGGGCCAAGGAGCGTGCCATCCGAAAGCCATTCAATCCCCTCCTCGGCGAAACCTTTGAGCTCGTCAGAGGGAACAAAGATGTTCCTGGAGGTTTCCGACTGCTCGTAGAAAAGATCCAGCACCGACCAGTCCGACTTGCTTTGCAGGCCGACTCGGCCAACTGGTCATTCTCCCAATCTCCCGCCCCCGGGCAGAAGTTCTGGGGGAAGAGTGCTGAGATAACAACCGACGGCCGAGTCCGCGTCGTGCTGCGCTTAGCCGACGGTAGTGACGAGCTGTACTCTTGGAACATTGCAACAATGTTTTTACGAAACGTGGTCATGGGCGAGAAGTATGTGGAGCCGGTCGGGTCCATGCACGTGAGCAACGATACCACCGGCCACCGGGCCAATATCGAATTCAAAAGCAAAGGCATGTTTGGTGGGCGGGCCGAAGACGTTTACGCCACTACGTTTGGTCCGGATGGGAACGACACCGGCAGTGGTCTGACTGGCACCTGGACGGTTGAGCTGAAGACTGTGGGACCTGGCAAAGCAGCGAGTGAGACCGTCTGGCAGGCTGGTCAACTGGTGGAGAATGCGGCGCAGACATATGGGATGACGAGGTTCGCGGCCACCCTCAACGAAATCACTGAACTGGAGAAGGGGAAAACAGCGCCAACCGATTCTCGACTCCGACCAGACCAACGCCTGGCCGAGCAAGGAGACTTGGATGCCGCTGAGAGATGGAAACACAACCTGGAAGAGGCACAGCGCGCTCGACGCCGAGAAATGGAAGATCGAGGTGAAGTCCACAAGCCGCGATGGTTTGTCAAGGCGGAAGACTGCCCAGAAGGCGAAGAGGTTTGGAAAATCAAGACAGGCAAGGAGGGATACTGGGAAGAGCGGAGTCGAGGTAACTGGGGTGGTGTTCCCGCGCTATTTGACGTCCCCGACTTGTGAGACGACAAAGAGATGCAGTCAGTACGAAGTTTTATTTTTTCATGGCCGGAATGCGACGTTGTCCCCTCGATGGCATTGTGTCGTTGCAAGCAACGATCAGATCATCTGAATAATAATAATCTCAGGTTGGCAATCTGAGCAGAAGACGGTGAATCTGAACACTGCCCTCTCGATGCGGCTCCGCCAGCATATTGCTCACGGTGGCTGAGCGCGAGGACGATTTACTAGGAAAGCATCATGAGTCGAGCATGCTCAGCTGGATTCCCACTGGCGACGGGCTGGTCTAGATTGGACTCCCAGATCGTCGGCAGGTTCCTGGGTTCGGTGTAGTTGGCATCGAATTTGGCGTTATCCGGAAGACTGCTGCAAGGCTACACACGTATGGCAGGGACTTGTCGTCGACTGTCAGACGGCCTGCGATTACATGGCTAACAAATCGCGTGCTCCCCGCCCCCATCCCAAGGGAACGAAAAGTAGAACGACTCAGGCTAGGTATTGTGTCCTGGCCGCAGCCATCTGTTTGGTAGGCCACAAAGCGCAACACCAACTCTGCCGCGCGCGTGTGCGCACAGCTGAGAAGTTCAGCAAGGGAAGTGGCTATCGTCTGTATGGTAGGTTGACGATGTTTGTGATGCGCTGCTGGGCGTGCAACCGTTTCACATTCGACCCAAACAAGAGATGCCCCTGTCAGACTGATGGCCATTGGCTGGGTTCATCCCTGTCCGGCATGAAGTAAACAGCTAAACATAGGTACTCTATGTCGTGTGAAGGCGGCTGTCAGTCACCAGGGCCTGTCCGAATGCTCCAGTGTCGGCAGGCTGTGCAGCGGTCTCAGGGTGGTTGCAAATTTTGGGAAACAACATAGTCAATGCTGCAGCACCTTGTTCAAGCGCCGGTGCAACGCACTCGAAATATTCTCTGGGGGCGTGCCAACAGCAATAATTTAAAAAAAAAAAGAAAAAAAGGGAATACGGGCTGTGGTGGTTTCAGGGGTGGGGGCGCGCAAGCCGATCGGGATGCACCCAACTTCCCTGAATCGGCTGCACTGTAGATCCGTCACCTTGAATTTGAACAAAACGGCGGGCATTGCGGCCTGCCCACACTACGGAGGACGATGAGCCATGACGGGGGAAGAACAGAAAGGAAGCGGACAAGGAGCAGATCTTGTGGCTGCCGATTTCTTGACTTCTGACCCCCGAGATACAAATCTAACTGCAATTTGCAACGGAAGACGAGAGACACTGTGGCCTGACACAGAAGCGTAAGTACATCCGGGCAAGCTTCTCGCCTCCCTTGATTCCAAGGCGGCCCATGACTGGCATCTCGTGACGATTTGCCAGTAAGAGCTTCGGCACGTCATCAACCATCCACTCTCCCTTCAGACGTCGACGACGGGGAGCCGCCATGGTGCTGCGTCAGGTAGCGCGTTCATGCTCTCTATCCGTTGCTTGGACGAGCCTGCCAATGTGCCGTGGCTGAGCAGATGTGGATCCGCCAATCTCGACGGTCGAGGTCGAAACAACCATCTATTTCTCGTACCCACTGGATTCAGCTCCAGCGGTATGAAGAAGGAGCCATGGTGGTTGCTCCAAGATTTCGTACCCACCCTCGTCAGTGTGCACAGAAGGCTCACCAGTTTTGGTAGAGGCACTCCCCCTCGAATGCCTAATTGGGGCGCGCCCCCCACCCCCTCCCTCTCCCCGAGCCAAGCCCCTGCTACACGCCGGCGCACTCACGCACCCTCTGCCCGTCATTGTCCTGCATCGTCCATGCGGACAGAACACGGCTGTCCAGCACACACTCCTTTTCTCCTTCCTCCATCCTGCGCCCTCTTCACCACTTCCACGTCAGTCTTTCCACTTCATTAACACCTCCAACTCCCTCGCTGTTGGACTTTCCTCTTCTTTTCTTCTTCTACTTCTTCTTCGTCTTCTTCCTCTCCCGACTCTGACCCAGCTCGCCTTCCTTTTCAGTGAGCCTCGGTCTCATTTTCTCCCAGCAGGACCCTCCTCCACTCTCTCGGGGGGCTTTTCCCAACCACTTCGTACAGGTAGTCGTGAAACTTGTAGAGACACGACTTTGCTATTCCTCTCGGTTATCAATTCATTTCCACCATGAAGGCCTCTGCATTCGCTTCGGCCATTGCCGCAATCGGCGCCGTTACGGCCTCGCCTACTCCTACTGAACAGGAGCCACCCACCAAGCGCGCCAGCTTCCCAACCGTTACAGTCTCCGGCAATGGTAAGCATGTTCACCTCCCCCCCGTTGTCGATCCTGCAGTCTCCCAATTGACTGGGCGACGATCCACCGTGAACGACTCCGACTTCTCCCGGTCTGAGCCGATGCTGACTTGGTTTTACCCGTAGCCTTCTGGGCGGGCAAGGAACGGTTCTACATTCGAGGCATCGACTACCAGCCCGGAGGCTCTTCTGTCAACTTGGATCCCCTGGCTGATACTGACATCTGCATGCGCGACATTGCCAACTTCAAGGACCTCGGCATCAACACCGTCCGTGTCTACGCCGTCGACAACTCTCTCAACCACGATCAGTGCATGAAGGCCCTTCAGGATGCTAACATCTACCTGGTCCTCGACGTCAACAATCCCAAGTACTCCATCAATCGGGGCCAGCCGGGACCGTCCTACAACGCCAAGTACTTGCAGAGTGTCTTTGCGACTGTTGAGATGTTCGCGCAGTATCCCAACACTTTGGCTTTCTTTTCGGGCAATGAGGTTATCAACGACGACAAGGATACCGACAAGTCAGCTCCGTATGTCAAGGCTGTGACTCGGGACATGAAGAACTACATCAACTCGCGTGGTCTTCGCAAGATTCCCGTGGGTTACTCGGCCGCCGACGTTGCCAAGAACCGCATGCAGACCGCCATGTACATGAATTGTGGCACTGATGACATGCGCTCCGACTTCTTCGCCTTCAATGACTATTCCTGGTGCAACAGTGACTTCCAGGTCTCCGGCTGGGACCAGAAGGTTAAGAACTTCACCGACTACGGGCTGCCGATTTTGTGAGTTGCCACGCCGCCACATTCATTGCTATGGTGAACCGAGGAAATATCTGACCACCCCCCTTTGCAGCCTCTCTGAGTATGGCTGTATAAAAAACCGCCCACGCAAGTTTGAGGAAATTGGTGCCATGATGAGCAAGGAAATGACGGGCGTGTATTCTGGTGGCCTGATGTACGAATACTCGTACGAGGCCAATGAGTATGGCATTGTCAAGCTCAGCGACGTGAAGGCCAAGACGGTCTCTAAAATGGATGAGTTCGCTGCCTTCAAGTCCATTTTGTCTGCCAGCCCTGCGCCGACCGGAAGTGGAGGCGCCGCCACCACCACCCACGCTGTCAACTGCCCCACCTCTGAAGCTGTCTGGCAAGTCAACCCCAGCTTGGTTCCGGAGATGCCCTCGCAGGCGCAGAAGTACATGAAGGATGGTGCCGGCAAGGGCCCTGGCTTTGACGTCAGTGGCGATGGCTCCCAGAATGCTGCTGACAGCGGCACTGCCACGGCCAGCGTGACCGGAGGTCAGGCCTCGCCGACGGGCAAGGGCAGCGGCAGCAAGGGCTCTGACAACGCGGCCCCTGCCGCTCTCGGGCCCCTCGACCGAAGCCCTTTCATCATTACGGCCGTGGCCCTGTTCTTTACCTTGTTCGGAACCTTGCTTCTGTAGACACGTTTATGATTCGGGCAAGGTGGGAAGGCTGAGTGGCAATGTCATTTAATGTGTGGGTTGATTGGGAAACAGGAGGCGGCCTGCCCATCTAGTCGTGCTGGCATGTTGATGTGCATTGCTCATACTTGTGTTCTTGGGCTGTGCACAGGACGTTGAGTCGCAGAGATGCGCTTCCGTCCCGGCGAGACTCGATGGGTTTGCGGTTGAGAGGCTCCCCAACTAGTAATGAACAGCAGGACCCCGAAAGGCTTGATAAATGAGGACGACGCTGAGAGCGCTTTGATTGTTTGGAGTCCATGTATCAGATTGACCTGGCTTGCAACGCCAACAGATGCTCGCCACGGTTTTATTTGGGAAGCGTTGGCATCAACGCGAACAGGAATGATTCAGTAATGCGAAATCACGCGAAATTTGGCCTCGACGTGCGCCACTGAAGCTTGTGAATTCTTGGCCCAGTGCAGTTTAGGGTGATGAGCTTGGTACACTGGGAACGTAAGACGAGACGATACGGTGGGCCGTCAAAACAGCCTCGGCTCTTCGGGCGAGCAGTTGCGCATCGAGTTGGCAGTCTGCGTGCTGTTGCGCATGCAAGTTTGTTGTACGCCGCAGGGCATCGACACACGCTCAGGATTCCATCATCGTCGCTTCTTCTCGCTGCGTGATCTCTTTCACAGAAGCAGATATCGACTTGTTTGCTTTCCGTTACGTTACGCAAATCACACAAATCCGCTGTACAGCGCGCCGTTCTGATTGTCCCCCGTTTCTCGTTGCGAAACTCTGTGCTACGGCTTATTACTTTGGTACTGCTTTGTTCGCGGGCAAATCGAATCATGGCCCAGTCTCCCGCGACACTCGCGGCCTACTCGTCGTACGAGTTCATGCGCGTGACGTCGCCGGCGCCGCACGTCGCGCACGTCGAGATCAACCGCGCGCCGAAGCTCAATGCCTTTTCGCAGGCCGTGTGGCTCGAATTTGGGCGCGTCTTTCGCCAGATCAGCCTGGACGCGGACCTGCGGGCCGTGGTGCTCAGCGGTGCGGGCGACAGGGCGTTTACCGCGGGCTTGGACCTGGGCGCCGCGTCGGCGTCGTTGGGTGGTGGTGGTGGTGGTGGTGGTGGTGACGGGGGCGAAGTTTTGGATCCAGCGAGAAAGGCGAAAGCTCTGAGGGCACACATTGAGGAGTTTCAGGGGTGCATCTCCGAAATGGAGCGCTGCGAAAAACGTACGTCTGGTGTTGAACCTGTCTTCTCTACATCGCAGTTCGTGTTGCTGTTTCAGCTTGGCTTCACAACTCTGCTCCGTGGCTCCTTGCTTGTCCCTGTGCTTGTTCTACCAGTGGCCTAAATCACCGACGTCACGGGTGGCAGTGGCAAGCACATTTGCCATAGCATTGCAGGCTCTTGGTGCGGACACACAGTAACGGTGCTCTATGATTGGGGCTGACTGGCTAATGGAGTTTTCTACGCATAGCTGTGATTTGTGTCCTGCACGGCATCTCGCTCGGCCTGGCGATTGACATCTCGTGCTGCGCAGATATCCGGATCGCGGCGTCAAATGCCCGCATGGCCGTCAAAGAAGTGGACATTGGCCTGGCCGCAGACATCGGGACTCTCGCGCGTCTGCCCAAGATCGTGGGCTCGACGTCCTGGGTCAAGGACGTGTGCCTGACCGCGCGCGACTTTTCCGCGCACGAGGCGCTGCAGGCGGGATTCGTGAGCCACGTCCTCCAAGACAAGGCCGGCGCTGTGCAAAAGGCCGTGGAGATTGCTGTTCTCCTGGCCGAGAAGAGCCCGGTCGCGGTGCAGGGCACCAAGGAGCTGCTGAATTACGGGAGGGAGAATAGCACGGCGGCGACGCTGCGGTACACGAGCGTCTGGAACTCGGTGGCTCTGCAGACGGCGGATGTGCCTGCGGCGCTGCAGGGCACCATGGCCAAAAAACGGCCTTCTTTCGCAAAATTGTAGACGGATGATGTTTTTTGCGACTTCAAGAGAAATGAGCGAAAAAATGTTGACGCGCTCTGTCATGACGTGAATCTATACAAGCATCGATTTTTGTGATTTTAAGCTTCCGAGCCCGATTCGTCCAACGGTGGCAAGTTTTCCTTGAGACGCTGGCAAGGGGCGTTGCCCCCCATCGTCAGAGCTGAAGCACACGGCAGAGCCGGCCTGGTCTCGGGGATGGATATACGAACGTCTTCGAGCTTTTGCTTCAGCAGGTGCACCGTGTTCTCCTTAACCACGACGCGCTCCTCGTCGAGATCCTCGATGATGAAATCATGATTCTCGCTATCGATGTTCACAATGATGGACTTGATCGAGGGGTCGCACTCGATGAGCACGCCTGACACCACCACGTCCGCGTCGCAGTCAGCTGCTTGCTTGCTTGCTCTTTCTGCCGGGCGCGCCCAGCGCTGTGTGGCCCAATGGCAAATCGGCCGGGAGCAACGAACCTCGAATTGCGCGCGGCATGATGGGACTGCCACGTCAGGCACGGGTATGTGACGAGTTCGCGCTTGTGACTGGACTATTGTCCCGCGGGTGATATGGATGGAGCAAGGAACGGCGCGGCCGCAGATTTGCTTGGTGACGGAGACGAAGTTCGTCAAGTAATCGCGCCCTCATCCGCGTGCGGCGCAATGAACAATGCTACCAGGGCGGGCCGCCATGTGGGGCAGGGTGGCAGCCGCCCGGGGGCCATCTCGCAGCTTTATTTTTGCACGAAACAGGATACCCGGCCAATTGTTGGCTGGCCAAGCGTCCGGATCTACTTAACTTATTGAACGTGATGGACCAAGACCTACTAGGGTGTGATCCAGATAGGCGTGTTTGCGCTGGCGTGTTTAGTTTGCAGGCACTTCGAGATAGCGAGGCAGGAGAACCGTTTTCGTTGTGCCTTTGAGAATAGGCTGCCAGCTACGTACTGAACACGCAAATTGATTTGCCCGAGACTCATCACCTATTTCCCTAGAAAAGGCAATAAGCCGGGCTCCATAGAGCCCCGGCTTGCGCTACGGTGGAAAACGCTGAAAAACGGAGGCCAAACTTGCCAATCTGGCGCCCAAAGACGCAAACACGCCAACCTGGATCACACCCCTAATCTCCTTTCTGTCTCCTCGTTTCTGATATTTTTTTTCTGTGACGTTCTTGATCGGGAAACGCAAAGAGCCCAAGCCAGCCCCCCCTCTAACTTGAACCTCGCCGTGTGGCCCGCTGCTCCTGCTGTGTACGTACTGTACGTGCATGGGCCCCTTGGTGTTGGTGTCGCAAACTCCGGGATGGCCTGCTCCAAAAGACTGCAAATTTTGGATGCTCCGCTCGTTCGAGAGATGCTGCTTGCTCACGAGATGGCCCGATTCGGAGGGTGGTGGATGGAACATTGGCCAGTGTCACCAAACGATTGCCCCGTCGATCCTATTTTTTTTCTTTCAAAATTTCCGACAAAAACAAGAAACACAAGAAAGAAAAGAAAAGGAGGAAGGAAGGAAGGAAGGAAGGAAGTACGAACGGGATCCGATCACGGGCCGTGGGCCTAAAGATGCACCTGGTCACTGACCTGGCATCACAAAGCAAGCAGGCGACGTGACGTGGTCTTGATGCCGCTTCCCATATCACCGCGACCCGGCCTGTTGAATTCTCTTACCCACTCCCTCACCTCTTTCTATAGACTGGCATAGACTGCCACGTCCATTAATAGTGCTGAACCGGTCGCTTGACTCCGCCCTCGGAGCGTATCTGCCGAGAGGCTGGCGGTCCACCCATGAACTCTGCCATTAAATGGCTGAGCTGACACGGGTTCTGGAGCTTGCTTTGTGTTCGGCACTGCCGCGTGCCTGTTCTTTGATTTTTAGTTCTTATTTTTTTTTTTCGGCGCTTTCCTCGTTTCCCCCCCTTGCTTCTCATTCGTGCTCGAGTCCGTGGTGTTCTCCCTCTCCTCCCGGGCTAAGCCTTCTTCCCAGTACCCTGCCCCCTCTTTCCTGCTCTTGTTGCATGCAGGTGCTGGGACCGTGTGATAGGGAAAGGGTGTGGGTGTGGGTGCGTTCCCGTACTCAATGACGTTTAAGATATTGACCTTGATGTGTATGTATATGGTGATTTCCCCCGGCCCGGCCTGATACTCAGTCCACTCCGTTTTGTAACCTCACGACCACCAACACGTTCATCGGCCACGTGAAGCAGCTGCAAAAGACACTATAACTGTTGACCCAGGCCCTCACTCGTTTCTTCGCTCCTTGGCACTATCAGAGATATTAGCCGTTGACGATTCCGCCTGATTTCTGCTTTCGCTGGCCCCGCGGAATCAGTGAGACTTCCCGCAATGGCATCCTGCGACGGATCTTGATTGTTTCACAGAGCGTAGAACAGCCTCTCAGCATTTCGAACAATCGTTGTAACCGAGAGACACTCATTTGGCTGGTCAAGGATTTTTCGCAGCCGTTTCGTGACAGCCCTCGACGCCGGCCAGTATGGGTGGCAACACCCAGGACTCGCAGACCATGTCTACGGAACCATTCATCTGGGTTTTGATACCCCTCGTCGCCGTGTTCTCCATCGGGACTTTGCTGATGTTCCTCTGGAACAAGTGCAGGAGGCACAGCACTACGGAATCCAATGCCTGGCCGCAGGAACGCGTCGCAGTGGCAGGTCCAGATGTGCGACGAGGGATCAGATGGTCGCCGTGGTCAGGCATGCGCTCAACAGAGGGCCTCAACGAGTTGGGCGAGGCGCCGCCGCCATACGATACCAAGAAACTTCCCGCTCCTGCTGATCGGCACGACACACCGGACAATGCGAGCGCACCAGCAATACCATTACAAGAGGTCGAGAATGGAGCGCTGCCACCCAGCTACCCGGCAGTACCGCCACCTACACACGCCACAAATCCAAGGCAATGACACATGGACTGGACTCATCTCCTTTTGCAGCGTTTTGGTTCATGATATATCTGACATCTGGGGAGCAAAGAAAGCACGGATTTAATGGCGCGAGATGTGCGACAATGGTTTTTGGAGGACTTTCCTGCAATCGATAATAACAAAACTTGGCTGTGGTCATGCAGTACACTATATGACCAGTCTTCCACTCTAGCCACGTGAAGCCGAGGGTGCACAGTGTATTGATCAAGTTCTGGCTCGATGCCCGAGTGAGCCATGAAGACTGAGCATGTCCTGATGCTGGCCGCCATACGTACATCGGACGTGCCGGTGACGCGTGCATACGTCGGAGCAATATTCCTGAAAAGCCATGCGAAGGCAGTGAGCATACATAGTCTTCATGCCAATTCCCAACAGTGGCAGGCCTATCTATGGCAAACAGAACAGCTGTCCAGAACGATGTTGTGCACCTGGCCATGTGGCCTTCAGTCACTTGCCACGACCCGTGGGCGAAGCCTTCCTGAATGCATTCTAACCACAACGTAAGTGCTTGCGAAGCGAGCGGCATTGGACGTCGGCGCCATACAAGTGAGTGCAGAAGAAGGAGAGCAAGAGGGACAAGGAGCAGTTGCCCGTCGGTGACAGTGACTGGCATTTATGCAAACGGCCCAAGAGACAAGCAGAAACAGCGAGCAGGGAGCAGGGAGTGAGAAGTCGAGAGTTCATCTCGGCACGAAACCCAAAAATAAGCATTTGCAAACAATGCGGTCTCGCTATAGGCGCGAGACAGAAAGGGAAAAAGAAGGAGGGCTGGAATGCGCCACTTCTTATCAGTCAGGTCCCTGATTCCACCGATTGGGACAGACCAATGTGGGAAGGGGGGTTTCAATGAGAAGAGAGGGGCCGCGAACCGTATTGCGATTGTCGGAATCAAAGATAAAGAGCCAGATCGTTGCAAGAGTCTTCTCTCGATCATGCGGGAATACAACAACATCGTAAGAGATGGCGACGACAGGGGGCCTGTGCTTTGCTCTTCTCATCTCTGGTTACCACGGCAGCCAGGCGGCGGCGGCTGTCGATCTCGCTGGATTGGGCATGGCTCTTTGGCCACTTGGCAGGAGGGAAAAGCGGAGTGGCCCGGATCGAAGAAGGGTGGAGATGCTCCAGTAATTGTAGGGTTTCCGCAATGGAGAACCGTTGCGGGAATTAGCAAATTACGATGCGTGTGGTCTGTCAAAAGCCAGCCCGCCGCCTCGGGGGTGAGTTAGCACAAAAAGCACAATGTGACGGGCACTGCTTCGCCTCCATTGTTTCCTCTTTCCCTGATCGCTCGCTTGCGTCCTTGCTTGGGCTTGCTCATTTGACGGTGCAGATCGAAGGAAGGGCTTGAACAGCCACGCATCGGATCATCTATTCTGCCTCAGCTCACGTAGGTGCGTTTGACCAGCCGCATTATCAGTATCCCGCTGCACGTGTATTGTCATGCTAGGCAGTACCTGACGTATGCCCAGCAGGATTGCGGGCTAACCCCCCCTTTCTGTGGAAAGCTGACCATGGCGGACAATGGAGGCCCAAACCGAAAGAGAAGCAAGGAGACGATCAAGAAGGGGTGAGAAACGTGGGCGCCACAGGCTCCCACTCGCTGTTTGACTTCCTTCCCTAGCTTACCCGCACCTGCCCTGCCGCCGCCCAAACCCACACCCCCTCCAGCCACCCCTTGTCTACGACCAGCTCCATTGGATCAAGCTCGTCGGCAGCGCCAGCTCATCATCGTCCCAACCCCAGCCAATATGCTCTGATTTGGCTGGAGAATAACAAAGCCTCATCCTATCACACCTGCCTGCATGCAAGCAAGCAAGCTTGCCTGTGTCTTCGTTGGACTGTCTGCGCCCACGTCTTTTTTTCTCTCTCCTTGTCTTCCCTGTCCACAACTGCGCCGCAGCTCCCCCCTCCCCGCCCCTCTCCAATCCTTCGATTCGGCTGGCTGACGGGCGGGCTGTACAAGCTGCACGTTCAGCACATCGGCGTGCATCCGCCGCCGCCGCTGCATAAGTACGATATACATAAGGTACATGCATACGTTCGTGCCCAAAGTCGCAATCTCCACGCTCCAACGCCTCACCATTTTCAGCAAGCCTCCCCGCAGCTCGCTGTCCAGACGGACGTTTCAGCGTTGTGCGTGTGTAATCGCCGGCCCTCGTCGTGGTGGCGAGCCAACCTCGCAGAGTCCAATCGTCGCTTGCGTTGCCCCAGCAGTCCCGGTGGGCTGAACCAGTCCGACCGCCAATGCCCTTGCTCCCGTCCAACAGCTCGTGAGCCCCATCGTCCTCTACTCATTGATCGGTTCTCCAATGTCAGTTACTTGCATTCTGATTTCCACAACGTTTCCTACTTTGGAGGGCGCATTTTCTGTGAATGGCACCCCGGGGTTGTTGTGATCCTTTCCTCTTTTCGTTTGTGCGCTTTTTTCGGATTCACAACCTTCTTGGTCTCGCATGGCCCAAGAGTGAGTGAGGCTGGCCTGGTCGAGCGAGTTCTGCGTGCTTGCGTCACGATTCGTCCCCGATTGTGCGTATTGTGCTGACGCACATACCGCCATCCTAGACCTTTTCCTCTTGCATCCTGATATCTTGCTCTGCGTATTTTAGCTCCCATCGAGGCCCCATCTCTTGATATTCCCCGGACGCTGCACAACTTGGGCATTGACGTGCTTGGTCCCTGCCGGCAAGTGAATCTCACAGGAAGCTGCCTGCTCTGCAGGCGACGTTGCCCGCTGTACCGTCAATCGTCTCACAGATCCGCACAATGGGCGGCGATTCCAAGAAACCGCCGCCGCTTCCCGCTCCGACCGAAACAGACACGACGGCTCCAAGTGAATTGGCCACTGACATCTCAAAGCCCGGCGACGAGAAGTCGTCATATTCTTTACCCGAAGACGGAACGCCCGTCACCATCCGCACCCGTGGACACAAAGCCAGTAAATCGCAGACCTCGTTGCTGATAGAGTATTTCGAAGGCGGCAAGAACGGCACGGGCCAGGACCGTAAGGCGAGCGTCCGCGTTCGTTTGACGCCCTCCAAAAAGGGCAAAGGAGATCACATACAAGTGACTGAGACGAAAGGCAATCGCACAGCTTCCTTGACTCGTCGGATTCCCCTGGAGCAGGCGATCGCGTCTCGAGAAATAGGGCTTCACGACGTCGAGGACACCAACAGCACAACATCTTATGCGTCGGCTACCGAGGAGTCGAACGTATCAAGGAACCCAATCGACATTGAGATAGACCGCAGTCACAGACGACGACGTCCGGCAAGTCCTCTCATTCCGGCTGCGGAGTCGTATCAGCCCGGCAACCCTTCAGAGATCTCGGCCATTCCCACGGACAGCTTCCTCGACGGGACCGGTCCCGCGGGAGAGACCAAGCGATCCACGAGTCCCTTTCGTGGAGAGAGCATGATGGGTGCAGCTGCAGCGGGCGCATTGTCTGGTGCGGCCATGAGTGAGCTGAACAACAACGACAACAAGACACGGGCGAGAGAGCGGGTGAAAATATCAGACAAGTCGAAAGACAAGCCAGAAAAAAAGCGGCGCTCGAGGAGCAGGGCGAACAGTGTCAGCGAGTATGTTGAAGACGACGGGAGGTCCACACGTCGTCGGGCGAGTCGCGGTCATCAGGAATCCAATGTAAGTGCGGTGGATTCCAGTGTCGTGTCGTCTCACATCGCTCCGAGCCATCGGTCGGCGGACACCCGTTCCGTCCGCTCGGGCGCCTCGAAATCGTCAATCAACAATCCGAAACTCTTGGAAACGGTTGAAGACGCTATCCGACGTCTGATTCTGCCCGAATTGAGTGCTCTCAAGAGGGAACAAAGCAGGCGCGAGAGCAGGCGGGGCTCCATCACCTCCACCGCCACCTCTGTGTCAAGGGAGGATCTCTCGTTCGACCACAGGCGATCCTCGGGACCGCGTAGCGAGGGTACCCGAGACAGCCGCAGACCCAGAGAGAGACGTAACAGAGAGGCGCGTCACGACTACGACGATGACTTCTCATTGCGCAGCCCCAGCCATGATTCCATCAATGCTGAATATCAGTCCCACGAGGTTGAGACTACCCCAAAGCAGAGCCATCATTTGTTGAAAGCTGCGGCTGCCGGCGCAGCGGGAGCGACGCTCGCCAAGGGAGTAAGCACTGGCATCTCAGATGTGTCCGAGTCCTCAGAAAAGAAGCAGCGCGACAGGAGGAGGAGGAGAGCCGAACACAATCGAACTCGAAGCGCTGGTAGAGACTTGTTTCAGGACGATGTGCATGAGGATGATGACATTGTTCCCACTCCACCCATGCCTCTCATGAGCGACATCAACCCGACCGAATTGACTCGAACCTCCATCCTGTCCGCGGACTCTGAGCGGCCGCATTCTGCCAGCGAGGAACAAGTGGGTTCCGGCACGACTCGGGATGCCATTCACACAGCCACCATTAGTTCTGGAACGTCGACGCCTACACGTGCCAAGTCTCCTGTCAATCATGAGCAGCACGCCATGGCCATGCACCATGCCAATGTATCACACGGTGACTTGACCGCTCTGCCTCGGGGCCACAGAAACCATGTTGAAGAGTATGAAACAGACGAGTATGGACACAAGATTCCTGTTGGCGCTTACCACGCCCTCGGGAACGGTCGAGAAGCGCTCGAGCCGCCAGAGTTCCAGGAAGAGGACTTCGAAGATCGATACTTTAGTAGGCAGGATGTTCCTGAACCGCTGCGTTACGTTCCTTATCAGGCTGGCGCAAGAGGTCTCAGTCCCATCCCGAGCGTGTCTGGCTACACCGAGGCAGGCAGCGAAGCACCCCTGCCACAAAACTCGACAGGTGCACCGTCACCTGCCAAGTCTCCCGACCGTGCTCGTCATCACATGTCTCTGCAATCGGATGACTCTGTGCCTCGCAGTATGCGCGACTTTGACCGACATCTCGCAGAGGAGAGCGAGCGGTTTGACGAGACGGGAAGCGGGCGATCTGTTCGGGGTGTAGGTGCCAATCCGGCCTTCGTACACACTCCCGTGGCTGTCGAGTCGGCTGTTGCATCGCTTGTAGATGGGTCCATGCTTGAACAGTCTGTCGTTACTGGGATCTCTGGATACGATCGCGATGTCGTCGGGGACTCGGACCTATCGTACAGCCATCACAAGCCGCACCAAACGACTCAGGGCTCCCGTTCCCCCGACAGAATAGCTGCTGATGAAGCTTCAGCGCTTGAGGAGGAAGAGAGGCGAACTACACCAGGCTCCAAGTCTGTGACTCGGTCACAAGAGCATTCCGAGTACGAAGTCGACGAGTACGGCCGCAAGGTGCCCCGAAGCAAGTACCGGCAATCCCCTACAGCATCAGAAGCGGCCATCACGGCTAGAGCCGTGGGTGCCGCAGCTGCGGCTTTGAAGGCAGCAGAAGAAAGAAAGCAGGCGACCACCGCTGGTCAGCTAGCAGAAGACTTTCAGCCTGCCGGCGTCGCTCGCAACAGATCATTCAAGGAAAGAACCATGCACCATGGTTGGGAGCCACGCAATACGCCTACTCACAGTCTCGACAGACTCGAGCTCGAAGACCGCCTAGAGCTTGGCGCCAGTGGCGTTCCAGACGTCAGAGATCCCATGCCGGAAATTGGCTATGGTGATGAGCTGCATACTAATCCATCAATGGTGGAGGAGCGCTCGAATGGAGAGTCGCTACCCCAGGACTGGTCCGGCAGGGCCACCCCAACCCAGCGAGACGTGCAAAGCTACGAGCCAGTGGATGCTAAGATCAAGGGCATCAAGGATGGACTGGACATCACTGAAGCAGTCGGCGCCGCGGTGACGGGCGCAGCGACCCACGGACGGGATGCGGGTAGAGATGATGACGATTGGAAACGTACCTCTGACGAACGCAAGCGAGATACCTTGATCACCAACCCGTACGAAGACGCGAGCCCGATTGCGAATCCTGAGCTCACTGAAAATCTCCTTGGACCACGTGGCCTTGAGCGTGAATTCGAGGCCAATAGCCCCGAGGCACTTGGTCCAAAGTACGACGAGGGTTTTATGTCAAATGGCCCTCGGCGCACTCCCGACGATCGGCAAGCCGTTGGAAAGGCCATTCCTTTCCATCCTGGGGCAGCTGATGACGATCTATTCTATGCGTCAAAGAGTCACGTCCGCCACCTTAGTGGCATGTCCCAGGGCATGACCTCTCCCTTTTATGATGCTGCCACTGGTGCAGGTATCGAGCGCATCGAGAACAAAGACATTGTGGCGTTGATGCAACATGTAAGACACAAGACCCTCCATGCTCTCTCTGCCTTTGATTCTGATTGTGAGATTAGTTGATGGTGCGCGATGCGCAGCGAAGTGCTCGGGACACGGAGATTGTAGCGCTACTCATGGATGCGGCACTCGAGATGCGCAACTCCTTCCGCGAGATGAAAGAACTTGTCCAAGATACCGGGGACGATGTGATTTTTGCCAATGTGGAGAATACAGAAAAGCTGCAGAAAGCCATCAACGGACCGCGCCCTTATCCAGGCGCCGCTTCCCGCTCCCTGCAAAGTCCTTCGCAGGCCGGCACACTCGACGAGACTGCGCTGAAGAAGAAGAACCTGTGGAAAAGGGCGCTCCAGGGCCTCAGTACCAAGGGCACCAACGATCTCAGTCGGATAGAAGACATGCTCATCCAGCTGCTCGGTGAAGTGGACGTTTTGAAGACCCAGACCGCCCCCGCCGTTTCGAGTAGTGGCCCGGGACAATCTTATGACAACCTGCAACAGGAAAGGCACTATGATCGTGCTCAAGAAAGCGAGCCAGGAGGAGAAACCCCCCGCGCCCACGCAAGCCAGCCCGGGACGGGCTTTTCTCCACAACAGCTTCGCGGGCAATCGTCAGGCGGCAATGTAGAGAGAAGGCTCTCCGAGCACCGAGTCAGTACAGTACCCGAGCATGAAGAGGAGGACGAGTTCGAACCTGTCGCGCCGAGAGCGCCCAGGACAGGAGGCGACCATTCTCCCGCTGCGGCGCAAGCCGAGCGAAGCGGTTCTGTGCCCTTGGAAACACCACCACGCTTGGCACCCGTCAGCGAACAGCAGCAGCCGTTGAGCGCAGAGGGCACATCCAGGACGGACAAGGGCAAGAAGCCCAAGACTCGGAGTTCTGGCGGCTGGCTGCCCAAAATCTCGCGATGGTCTGGCACCACAGCTTCAAGCGTCGGCAAGGCCTTTCGCACCAGCGGCGCGTCCAAAAAGGGATCAAAGCATGACGATTTTCCGCCGCCGTCTCGATCAGGGTCCAGCATGGCTTCTTTCGATGAGGACGGAGACTATGCTCGCGACGTATTTGGTGCAGACAAGCTTCATTCTGGCTTTTCTGACCCAAGCCTCGAGCCCGCTCGAGACAAGAACAATGCCACACCTCATCATCAGGGATCGCCGCGAGCGGAGCACATGACGCCCGAAGATCCCAAGTACAAGGCGCATCGCAACTCCTTGAACCTCCAACACCCTCAGCCGAGGGCGGGTCAGACAGAGAGATTCCGCACGGCTCTGGAATCTTCGGCACAAGAATACAACAGCCCAATGACGCCCAGATCCACGGACTGGGCTGGCTCTGCCACGAGTATAAACCGTCTGCCCTCCAACACCAATAGGTTCAGCAACGGTTCGTCCGGCGTCGGACCCGACCACGATTACTACTCGCTGAGTGGGCAACGATCTGGGCCGCCACGCCCGCCAAAGGAGCCCATCGGATCGCCGAGCACCCATACTCCATCACGACGATCAAGTCGGCCCCCCAGGTTGCCCAAGGACGGCAGTCCTGCACATCGCCAAAGCCTGGAGGGCGGTCACGCATCACCAGCTGGCGGCCATGTCAGCCGTCACTCTGGAGGCAGTCCCCGGCTCGAGAATCGAAACTTGACCGCGGCTCTTGGAGTTCCCAGCCGACGGCCTAGTGGACCGAGGGCCATGGCTCCCAGAAGTCCCGTAGAGGAGGCAGCCCGAGAAGAAAGAAGGCGTAAGCGAGGTACGTCATAGGAAGCGCCACAATCCGCGGCATCTGCAGCCAGCAGGACCTAATGCGTTGCATAGATACGTTTGGTACGATTGCCAGCGAGGAAACTGACACTTTTTGAAGATGAAGGACGCGCTGGGATGCACGCGGATCCTTTTCTGGAGAGAACAGATGGACAGTGACCCGAGCAGACTACCTTTTCGGGTTAACGGGAGCGCCTCTGCCGCGTTCCCTAAGAAGAGAAAGCGCAGTGGACACGTAGATGATTTGAAAAAGGCTGCAGGGAGGCCTCCATCACTCAGCCATATTGTATCTAATTTTTTTTCCCCGGACATTTTGCCATTGACGTCTATATTCCGTCTCTCTTTTTCCCCCACGACGAAATGACGACGAGCTACACATGTGTGTTTCTTTCCTATCTTTTTTCTTCAGCTTCTTCTTTTTCTAGGGCGAGACGCACCAGATGGCTCTGACCGATTGAAACCGTCCTTTTCGATCTTGCTGGGGACTTCTATACATGGCTGCAGGGATGGTGGCTCTTGTCAGAAGCAATTGCACATGTTTCAACTCCGGCCAGCCTGGAATCAAAAAGCGTATTTTGCATACATTTTCTCTCCCAAGACCATTGATTGCGTGGCTGCTGTGCTTTGTGGGGTCCAGGGCGACTGCTTCGAGCGCAGCTGGGCCAGCCTGCGGCAGCGCCCGGCGTGCTTGTTCGATGCAGTTTTACGGACAGATCGAGAGAAACGCGCAATGCCGTGCGGACCCTCGAGAGATTGAGACATGCACGGGCGCTTGTCTACTACCGGGCAGTGAATGAGTGACAAGCTAAAAAGTGATGTTGACCAGCAAAGCGCTCCTTCCCCTCCCTCCCAAGGGCATGCATGCATGCGTGTAACGGAGAAGAGCAAAAGTACCTCGGTAGAAACGCGAACACAACGGTGGCGGCGGGTTTTGGGGGCTTCCCTCCTGCCTTCATATCTGGCTGCAGCTCTATTTTTCTTCAAGTGCGGTGCGAAGCGAGAGGGCAGTGAAGCAGGAGAAGAATAACAAAAATTCCGACAGAGAAAGACAATTTTTTTTTCTACCGAGGTGCTTTTGCTCTTTTCCGTTGCAAGAAGGAAAGAGGAAAAAAAAAAAAGGGGCTCGGGATGATGCAGCTACGGCCGACTGGCTGGTGATGACTGGATTTTGGCCCGCGGCCCGAAAGAGGCTTGCTGTCGTCGCTGTCACAGGCGCAGGCAAGCAAGCAGTGTTTGTCACGCGTTTGCGGTCGATCCAAGACACGCGAGTACCACAGCCAAAAATGAGCGAAACAAGTTCAAAGAGGAAAGCAATAGAAGAAACAGAAAAAAAAAAAGCTTGAAAAAACTTGTAGGCAAGTAAGTGTCTCGCGGCCGCGGGCGGTACGGGCGCTGTTGTTTCGGGCGAAGCTGACAATGCCGTGCCCCTCTGATGCTGCCTTTGATGGTTACGCACTTTTCATTCACGGCTGGCTGAACTGAACTGCGGTGTCTGGTGCTGCATCTACCGGGGGAAAAGGCCTGCAACAAGGTCAAGCAGGAACGTTCCTTGCGCGAGCACACGCTTCTAATCCAAGCCAGGCTAGATTGCCATGTCTACATCTATATGCATGCTTTTCGCTGGCCACGCTGGCCATGTGCTGTCACCAAATTCCAGTCACAATGCCATATTTGCACACGTATTTGTTATTTCGCCGGCCGTGCGCCGTCACACAAGTATAGCCGAGAGCGCACCATTGTCTGACTTGTCTTTGCCGGAACCAGATCCTGGCCGTGCAATGTTGTTACTTTCCTGTGCGGCCCAAATCCAGACGGAAGAGCGCATTGACGGTGTTCAGGATGGGAATCCTTTCTTCCTCTCCTTCTCCCGCCCATTTGTAGGCTTTCCTCACGCGGCTCGCCCTGGCCCCCCGCGAGGTTCAAAGACCAGCTGTAAGCTCGGGGGTGTGAGGGTAAAGGTATCCTTCAGTCCGTCGAGGAAGGCATTCTCGGTCTGGTCAGGTGCCAGGCTGACTGTGTATCGGTGCATGATTTGGCTGACGAGGAGCCTGATTTCCATGAGGGCGAGCTGTTTGCCCGCACACGCGTACCGACCTGTACAGGGGAAGCATAATCAGAGAGTGACGCCAAACGTTTGCAACAGCAAATTACTAACGCAAAAGGGGATTGGGGGTTCGGGATGGCCTACCAAAGCCGAATGGCGCATAAACTGATGCATCGAGAACAAGTCCGGGCTTGGATGTCCACCGCTCGGGAATGAACTCGTCGGGCTGCTCGAAACATCTCTCGTCTTTCCAAAAGAGCGACGATACCAGCCTTGTTAGTTTTGGCCATGTACGTGCGGGTGTGTGCCTTTAGGGGGCCAGGAGTGGGCAGCAGGGGTCTCGACTCACCGCGATGCAGGGTCCAAGTCGGCGTTTGTATGACTGTGTCTCCTGGCACAAACGTGTTTGGGAGGCGAAGACCCTCGGGAGGCGTCATTCTCTGCACACCTGACGGAACAGGAGGGTAGAGACGCAGCGTTTCATTGATACATGCCCCCAGGTAGCGAAGCTGGGAAAGTACAGCGTCAGACACAGCCTCCCCCGGTTTACCACTCATCTGGGCGTGGTGCTGGCTGATCTCTGCGTGCAGCTGTTCCTGGACTTGGGGCGTACGTGCAAGCTCGAAGAATAGACATGCGAGACTGCACGCCGTAGTATCACTGCACATACACTATATTGAGCCTCGACTCAGACCGCAATCTGGAACAGAGTTGTTGTTTCTCTCCTCTGCAATATAGACTTACCTGCCAGCTACGACAATCAAGTGAGCATCACCGCGGAGATCAAGACGGTCTTGCGGCGTTTCATGCCCTTGCGCCTCGAAATCAGCCAGAATCCAGGAAAACACATCTGGCCTGCTGGCTGTGCGCTGGAGCCTCCGGCAATCTGTGGTGTGAGCCTAGTCGTCTCGACTTGACGTGTGACTGTGTTTTTATACAGAGGCCGAAGTGAGGGAAAGGGGGTGTGGGCGGGACGAGGACGAGGGGCGCCAAACCTTCCGACGCAGCTGGACTTGCTCCTCCAGCCAGTTCTGAAACTGTGTGTACTCACTGTTCAGTACCGGGATGGCTTTGAGCAGCGGAGTGAGCCAAATGAGATGGCTGTAGGCGGCAATAAAGACCTGGCTCCCATGGACGGCCTCCATGTAGTAATGGACAACACCGTCCCTGAGCATGTTTAGCCGTTTCCCAAAGGCCAGGTCGCCCATGACGTCAAAACTGTAAAAGTTGAACCACATTGCCATGTCGATTGGCTGGCCGCAGGACTCGGCCAATCGATCCAGGAGCTGCCGGGTGTACTCTTGCACGCGGGACTCATAGTCGCGAAGCGCTGAGGGACTCATGGACACGTGGTTGTCAGCCATCATCTTCTGGGATCAAAAGTATACCCAGTGACAGTCTCCCCCAATATCCTCTACGATACATCCGGGAAAGGGGGCAGTAAAAACGAGGATCGTCCAAAAGGGCGAGTGCATAGTTGTGCGACATGAATACAGGGAAAGTCGCAGAAATAAGGTCAGGCATGAAGAAAAACAACAAAAAGAGGGTGAGATTGGCCCACCTCTTGAGCCAAGGCCTTTGTCCCAGGCTTTGCGGCGGCTCGTATGGGCCGCGACGTCCCTCAGCATATGCAGAGAACGATGGGGGCTCGTGATTTCGTAGAAAGGGCCCTTTCTACAAGGAGATTGGCTGCAATGTATGGGCTGGTATGCCTTGGGATCTGCAATCGAGAGTTCCGACGGTCCTGCGAATCCGTTTCTCTCCGCATTCCCAGTCAGCCAAAGCATGTCCGTCCTCACTCTGCTTGACAAACGGGCCGAACAATAAACGAAAGAAATTTCCCCCCAAAAAAAAGCCTTCTTTATTTTGGAATGATGATTCCCTCTTGCTTCTTACCGATTCTGACCACATCGCCGTATTTCTTGTGCAGCTGCCGGACGTCATCGTAGAGATGCATCTTCTTCATCTTGAGAGTAGTCACGTATGCGTTGGAGATGCGAGCCGGCAACGGGCCCGGAAACCTGTTCAAGCGGTGAAATAGGGCGCGGTACACAAGGATGCTGATGTATATACCCGCCAGCACGGCAGCAAAGGCCGCAGATACGGCTCTGGACGACGCGAGCAGAGATGTGCCGGGTGTGAGCCGCGCCAGTGCAAAGATGGCCGCGCCGTTGACCATGACACTGCCGATAAGTAGGTGCGGCGTGTAAAGATTCCATTCGCCAGAGCGGAATACGAGGAGGTGAAGCGCCACCCCGAATGCGAATGCTAGAGTTTCATCCATGATGAGGGCATGGAACCGTCGGTGCGTCCAATGACAACAAAGTGCAACGACACCATCGAGGTTTGGGCAGCAACGATGATGGCGATGATGATGATGATGAACAATGGCCTTTTTGTAGCTGCATTTTCACTGACCAGCAATCTCAAGCTACAAGATGCCGCTCCACACGAGTGAGACACGGCCGTGTCATACGTGGAAATTGAGACAGGTCAATTACGCCGTGGCACGTATTATATGTGTCTGTCACTATGATTGTCTCTCGTCTCTGAGGAATTGACGTGCCGAGGTCTTGGCAGTGAATACCTCAAGTCGTGTTGATGAACCAGGACGCGAAAGGCCGTGGTCAAGCTCCCCGCAAGCAGCTACGTTGCATCACCGGCATAAACACTGCGGTCGTGTCCGGATGCGGACCAACGGCCTGCAGGCCTCTTGTTCTAATTGGCCAATCCGACAGACTCATGAGGGAAATGCGTTCGACACTACACGCCAATATCTGACATGACAGCTCGACGGAGGCGTGATCAGAGGTTACTGCGACAAGCGACGAGCTTGGCTTCCAGAACCACGTTCAGGATGCGGACGGCAGCAGGCACGGCTCAAAGCCCTGGACAGACGAGAAGATGATAGATCTCCTCTCGCCTGGGGTGGGGGGAATCACCCAGACCCTTTTCTCGAGCTTTCAGCCCTCCGCCCTCATTTCCAGCCCACACTTTGCTCTGAACGGCCGCATCATCGGACAGCGTCATGTTCGGACGGCCGCGGGATCCTGCCTCGACGAGGCAGGGTGACGGATCAAGGGACAGAAAGACTGTGTGTTACCATCAAAGGCGAATCAAGAAGACATATGAGCCCCATGTGTTTCCATGGCTTTCGGCCATTCGAGCGCTCCCGTGTCTCGACGATCGATAAGGAGCCGGTACACCGCATCGCCAAGCCCACTATTCGGGTCGAGGCAGGTGCGCCACGGCAAGCCACCGCTATTCAGCGATGACGGGAAGTGGGTGAGCGAGCGCCCGCCGCGGGACCGGGATCTACTCTGTTTGTGCCATTCCCTATTCGTCCGTTTTCTCTCGAAACTGCATAAGCAGAAGGAGGGGACAAGCTCAATGCCCCTCTTTTGCCTTATCAGGTCCAGGGTCCTCGTTGAAGGAAAAAGAAAAAAAGAAAAAAGTGGCGTATGCACGTGGACGGGGAACTTTCGTCTGTCGTCCTTGTTGGGCAAACCGGGGAAATGGCGAATGCGTCGACTGCCTGAGACATTTACCGGATGGGAAAGGCATTGGGCATCATCGTAA
Source organism: Moelleriella libera RCEF 2490 (assembly GCA_001636675.1). Lineage (NCBI taxonomy): Eukaryota > Fungi > Ascomycota > Sordariomycetes > Hypocreales > Clavicipitaceae > Moelleriella > Moelleriella libera. Next base: position 3,027,537 of record AZGY01000001.1, on the reverse strand, counting down.
GTACACAAGTGTGATGCTCCTGCTCGACGTGCATGGCATCAACCTTTCCCAGGGCTGAGATTATTTCTTTTTGCCTCCCGGTCCTTTCTCTAGTCGCTTTTCCTTTTTGTAGCCGCGTTCCCCTGGTGCTGGTTGCTTCCCCTCTTTCTGGTCGCTTTCGTTTATGTTGAGATTGCTTCTTACGAGAAGGAAGATAGAAAGAAAGAAGTGATACAAAGGGCCATTGGTTGATGACGTAGATAAGGGATTCGATTGTATGCTGTAGTTTTTCTTCGTTATCCCTCGCCTGTGGCCTGACATGCCCGTAGTCTCTTCTGCTCTTGGCGAGTCTAATGGGGCGCTCCTTCCCTCTTCGAAGCACATTTTGATTACTAGGCCCGGGATGTCGGTCGATTATGACGTGGACTAAACGACTTCACCACACGAAATACGCAAGCCAAAAAACGGTTGCGTCAATGGCTCCCACAGCCGCTCCTCCCCCCGCCTGCTGCTGCTGCGGCCCGTGCCAGAAACGGCCAAGATCATCGCCTTGTGCAGTAATGATCAGCTCCGAGTCCCACCTCGGTGAGGCGCCCGCAGCATGGATAGTCACGGCTGCTCCCTTGTTCAACATTCTTATGTGTGCGGCAGCACGAGCAGCTCGAGCGATCGAGCACGGTCATGATCGATCCCATATTCCGGACATGGCTCGGCGAGCCGTCTTTCACCGCCGCCACCGGGCGAGGCTATTCGCCCACGTCGCCCACGATATATGCAGTGAAGCAAACATATCGGCAGTCTGCAGAGTGCTAGTCTGCTATTGGTCAGGGAACGAGATAGGTACGATTACGGGAGGGGGGCCGCCTGAAAAGGGATTTTGTCAAAGGTAGCCGAAGCGACCAGGAGCGTTCAAGCGCAAGAACGGTGGAACAGATAGATAAAGAAAAGAGAGAAAAGGTGAGTTAGGGAGAGAATCAGGACAGAGACGCGGCGCAGGAGGAGGTTGAGAAGGAGGAGGAGGAGAGAGTCATCGTAGAGTCAGGATTCACTCAAAAGGCAGTTCTTTCTCCGTTCTTTCATGTCTCGGATTTTCTCTTCTTTTTCCTCGCCCTCTTCTTCTCTCATACATTCAATTTCATTCACCTCATTAATCTTAATACTCCTACCCTCCAACTTCACTTATACCATACGTTTTGACCTACGCCATACTTTTTAATTTACACCCATATATCTTTACCTGCACGATTAGTCTTGGCTTGAACGATTCATCCCTCGCCCGTATTTATTTTCGATTCTTACTTTTTACCAACTCTTCTAACACCTCTTTCTAAACTTTCATACTCATCTCCGCTTCTATGCTTGAGCCGCGTCCACACTTTCCCTCTCTGAGACGCGGTACTCCCCCTGCCAGGGATCGCCCCTATGGCGCGAGCAGGCACAAGGAGCACCACAGGTTACCCTGCGTGGCGATCATCTCCATGATTGAAGGTTGGAGGGGCTTGCCGCTTCAGCAAGACGCCTCGGCCGACCTGCCGGCTCTCATCGCCCGTGTGCGCGGACTCGAATACAACTATGGGATCTTCAGCCAGACGGTGGTCGACTCCGGAGCGAAAGGGAGGGCAAAGACATGGAAAAACCTGCTTGCCCGGATCGACAGGCTCCGGAAGGAACTGCCCCCGTCTTCTGACATGTGGCGAGGCACGCCCGACTTTGACGATGTGTGTACCAGCCGAACAGAAGTCACCTCCACAGATCTCGAATGGGCAATCCGCCTGCTCGAGTCGGACAATGACTGCCAAGGACCTGGAACGGCAGGCGCCGACAAAAGCCTTTACCCTGACTGGCCAAAGAAGCTGTCTGCCTCTGAGCTCAAGGTGTACGCCACGCAAAGGTGGTGTCATGCGGCGGGTCGGCTGAAATTTATCAACATCGTTTGTCTCCCCATGGAACCTCGTGAGATTTACGAAAGAGTGCTGCGGCTTGCGTTGAAGACGCGCAGGCCCCAAGTAAGACGGGAGGTGCCCACGCTTGATGCTCGCCACACCTCAAGGGAGATGCTGGAGCAGCTCCAGCGGGACATCTTGCGCGAGCGCGAGGACGTGCAGCAGATGTTGGCGTTGTACGAGCAGCACTTTCAACAATTCTCGGCACTCAAGCAACGAATTCGCTCGCAAGCGTCCGCGGCCGGCGCTGGCCAGGGCCAAGTCGCTGACCTGAACACGGGCCAGCAGTCCTTTGGGCCGGGCTACGAAGCTCGTGCACACGCGCGGCACTCCCTGCCAGTTCCAGCCTGCGTTGACCCCTTCTTCGGTCTTCCTCCGCAAATGTCCGAGATCGCCCCGTTTGCGTGCATGTACCCGCGAGAGTCTGAGTTGCAAGAACTGAGGGACGAGTCCTGCTACTCCCAGCTTCATTCTGCTCAGAAACCGGCTCCCCTTGTCACCGCCAAGACGGGAGTTCTGACCCCAGAAACTACCATAGATCGGGACATTTCCGAAGGTGGCTGCAAAGCCTTGGGCTTTCAGGTAGCCTCTCAGGATTCGGGCGTCCCCTGCAGACGGGAAGTCCCCGAGAATCAGCCAGTCGCTAAACGTCAACCATCCCCTGACATCTACGACATCTCTGACTGATATGGCACCGTCCCCCAAAGGCAACTGTGAAAATGACGTGACACGCGTCGAAGAGCCTGACGGTCACATGAAAGGGACTGACGGTCGACATGGCTGGAACGGGCCGAGGCAATATCATCATCACGACGGGCACCGGACAAGAGAACACGATGAGAACGCCTCACGCCGACGGATATGTCCCTGTAGTCCCCCCCCCCCTTCCCTCCTTTCCCCCCTTCCTTCCTTTTCCCTCTTCCCTCCTTTTCCCCCTTCCTATTTCCCCCCCTTCCATTTGAGCTTTGCTTTTCTATAGGCTTTCCCTTGTTTACTGGTGAAGGTAGACTGGGTTTCCAACAACGACACGCTCTTTGACAAGCCTCTGAAACCACAAACGGAACGATCAGGAGTAGAATGGCAGCCCCCATTTCCACCACAACTCGCTCTCTCAGGAGCTCTGCATTCTCTTGCATCCCATCTGTGGGTCCGAGCTACATGCCCTTTAAGGGGCTTGGAGCTCTGGGAAGAATCAAAAGAACAACGGCTGCCTCCGTTTTGATCACAACATTCTCTCTCTGCAGCTCCGACAAGTCACTTGAATCTTGTCATTGGGTCCGAGCAACATGCCCTGTGAAGAGCTTTGGGGCTTTAAGAAGAATCAAAGGAGACACGACTACCTCCATTCTGATAACGTCTTGCTCTTTCAGGAGCACCGACACTTCTCTTGAGCCTCCTCCTCCACAGCTCTGGACCAAATCGACGTGCCCTTTTAGAGGCTTGAGGCTCTGGCTATCACTTAGGATGACAAAAAAAAAGGTTCAAGTCTTCCATTGAATCGCAAAGTGCTCTCCTGCGAGCGCCGACAAATCTTACGAGACTCCTCTTCAGGCCACATCAAGATGCCCTTTTAGGGGCCTAGACTGTGCGTCTCTCGTGGTTTTTCTCTCCTGCGAGCGAGCCAGTCACCGACACGGTGCTCTTTCAGGAGCATTGAGAACTTGTTCTCAGTATGCAGAAAACGATATGTCCTTTCCGGGGCATTGAAAATTTTACGGCCGGCCGAGGTCGACGCGCGCCGCCATGGGAGCTTTCTCAAATGCTTGCGACATCTTTCGCGGAAAAGGTACCCGCGATGCTCTTTCAGGAGTCCATCCCGTGCCGTCGCTCTCACCCCTCCTCCACATCGGCACGCTCTTTCAGGAGCTGTGACAGCTTTTTCGGGTCCTTTTCGCCTGGGAACATGGTCTGAGAGTCATTTCTCAGATCCCATGTCCCTTCACTCGGGCCCAGGACAAGGTACTCTCTCGGAAGCCTCCACGGCGTTCTCAGACGCAACTCCCGACTCTCAAATGCTAAACGATGATGGGCCTTTTTAGGGGTCTTTATTGATTCGAGAGGCGCTCGGTGCACGAGAAGCCCTTTTAGGGGCCAGGAGTCTTCATTTTTGCCGCTGGCATTGCCTTGACTTTACTCAATGCGCTCAGTATACGAGAAGCCCTTTTAGGGGCTAGGAGCGCTTCAATGCATACATTCTCTCTTCTTTTTTCTTGCCGCTGGCATTGCCTTGACTTTATCAGACGCTCGGTATACGAGAAGCCCTTTTAGGGGCCAGGAGCGCTTCTGTATAGTCCTTCCCTCTTCATTTTTGCCGTTGGCATTGCCTTGACTTTATCGGATACGCTCGGTACACGAGAAGCCCTTTCAGGGGCCAGGAGCGCTTCCGTATAGTCCTTCCCTGTTTTTGCCGCTGGCATTGCTTTGATTTTCGTCAGACGCGCTCGGTACACGACAGGCCTTTAAGGGGCCTTGACCTCATCAGACGCTCGGTATACGATTTAAGCCCTTTCAGGGGCCAGGAGCGCTTCGATATAGTCCTTTCCTCTTCATTTTTGCCGCTGGCATTGCCTTGACTTCATCGGATACGCTCGGTACACGAGAAGCCCTTTCAGGGGCTAGGAGCGCTTCAATACAGTCCTTTCCTCCTCATTTTTGCCGCTGGCATTCAATACAGTCATTCCGTCTTCATTTTTGCCGCTGGCATTGCCTTGACTTCATCGGATACGCTCAGTACACGAGAAGCCCTTTCAGGGGCCAGGAGCGCTTCGATACAGTCCTTTCCTCTTCATTTTTGCCGCTGGCATTGCCTCGATTTTTATTAGACGCGCTCGATACACGAGAGGCCCTTTGAGGAGCCTAGAGCGCTTTCACACAATTTCTCCTTTCTTCGATTCTGTCTCCGAGATGCCCTTCAAGGGGCCTTCCATTTTCTCAACGGCGCCGGTACACGAAGTGCCCTCTCAGGGGCTATGAGCGTCTTTACAATGTCTTCATCTCTGAAACTGTCACCCACGCGCTCTCTCAGGAGCAACGACAGCCTTGATTGGAAGTAATTCTTCTGGTCGGCTCAGCAAGACACGCTCTTTTCAATGGCTTGGCCACGGGTGCTCGTCAATGGTGCACTCCGTCAGGAGTTTTGGCGGGCTATCGGTGATACGACCGGTTCGATCGGACCCTGTGGCCTGGCGTCTTCTTTTCTTGGCCAAGACATTCAACACACGTCCCTCTTGCCATCAACAAGACAATTACAGGCTGCATATACGAGAAGCTGAAAGATGGAGAACCAATTCTAGGAAAGAGGGATACGAAATTCAATAGTCGAGGTCTTGCAAAGGAATAGCTCTTTATTAAAAATGAATGTTGTTGAGCATGCCATCTCGCCTTTATCGAAGCAGAAGTAAGAGCCATCTACCCCCAGAGCAAAAATTGCAGGCGACTGTAGAGTGTTGCCAACGGGCTTTCTGCTTATGTCGCTTCTCTCATGTATCCTCAGCTCATCTCAGGTTGACGACGGGCCTGGTAGCAAGTAGCTCGAGCGCAGCGAGGCCAGCCCGCGGCAGCGCCGCCGGAGGCAAATCATGGCTCCCCGCGTGTCATTGCCTCCGGCGGCGCTGCCGCGGGCCGGCCTCGCTGCGCTCGCAGGCATCTCGGCGGGAGCAAGTGCGCTGGTGGGCTCAGCATCTGTCGCCTGCCGGGCACGCCGCGAAGGGGGCAGCTTCAGGCGGAGCCCGGGTGCGCCTCTCACACCTTCACTTGTTTCGGAGAGTGTGCAGCCACGAGAGGGCGCTGGATACGCTCGTAGGCAAAAGTCGTCCCGACAGGGCAGCGCGGCTCGCATCCATGAGGAATCTCAGTTTCACAGAATGACAGTGAGGGTTGGGGGATTTAGCATCGCATCGCGCCTGCGGGTGGAAGCTCTGGTGTCGGAAGGCATCACCACCTTTCCTCTTCTTCCTCTTCTTCTTCTTCTTCTTCTTCAGGTCTGCTGCGTCAGGGTCCGTTGGGGACGAAACGCGCTTTGTCGCTGAATCCGAGGCACCACAGGCAGGCTAGCTACCTGCCTACTGGGTACTACACCCACTGTAGTTACTTAAGTAAGCTACGAGGCAGCTGGCGTAAGGCTGGCACGGGCGCCTCGAGGCTCGGCGCAGCCCCGGTCTTCCCGCACGTCTCATTGTCCTTTTTCTTCAAGTCTAATTCAAACGTGTCCGTTTTTTCACTCTCTCGTTATCTATCGCCTGGATAGATTTTGGGGAATCAGGGTCCCACACCGGGTCCCCAACCAACCAACGCGTCCACATTGCTGCTGCTTCCACCGCTGCCTCTCCGTGATGCGACTTCCCATGCAGCAGCAACGTCCGTCGTCCCCATGGTCACCGTCTGCGGCACGCTGAGCCGCCGTTGCTTGCCGCTGCAGCCTCGTCTTGCTGCTGCTGCTGCTCCTCCATTGTGGCTGCTGCTGTTGCTGCTGCTGGCCGCCGCCGCCCAGTGCATACTGGCAGACGCTCCCGAGAACGCGTCTCTCGTGCCCGACCATGTGATCCGCTACGGTACAGTACAGTTTCTTTCTTCCCCACGACGTCACAATCAGCCACAGACAGACTCATGGTCGTGTGGAGAGGACAGCGCCGCTGGTCTGGCTTCACTCCCAGGACCCCTTCCGCCCTGCCGACCTGCTCGAGCACGTCCGTCACACGACGCCCACGCTTGACCAGGAGCCCATCCCCGGCCTGCCCGCGCTGCACCTGGACAACCTCGCCCTGCTCAACCACGCCGTCGACGCGGGACGAGTGGCCCTGACGTCCAACGACGATGTGACGACGCTCCCGCCCTGGCTGCTCGGCACGCTGCCCGACGAGGCCGGCCGGACGGTCAACGCCACGCCCTGCGTTGTCATTGTCGTCGAGAGGGACCACGACGAGCTGGACGCCTTTTACTTTTACTTTTACTCGTATGATCGGGGCGCGAACCTGACGCAGGTCCTGCCGCCGCTGAACAGCCTGATCCAGGACACGCAGCACGGCATGCACTTTGGCGACCACGTCGGCGATTGGTGAGCTGTCTTCTGCCGCTGTAAACGGAGGATGGCGTCGCTGACCTGCGTGGCCTCTTGACAGGGAGCACAACATGGTGCGCTTTCGCCACCAGAAGCCCGTGGGCATCTACTACAGCCAGCACCAGGATGGGGCTGTGTACGGCTGGCACGACGCGGCTGTCGAGCGCAGAGACGAGCGGGCATGTACACGGCGGTGAACAAGTGCGCTGGCAAGATGACTGACTTGTCTGATGACAGCCCCTCGTGTTCAGCGCATACGGCTCGCACGCCAACTACCCGTCAGCCGGGTAAGCGAAACAGCCCTCCTCATGGACTCGCCCCGGGAACTGACGCCCAGACCACACATAGCCACCATATCCACGACGAGGTCCTGATCGACTACTGCGACGCCGGCACCGCCTGGGACCCCGTCCTGTCGGCCTACTTTTACCGTTTCGACCCGGCCACGCGGCTCCTGGCCCGGCTCTTCCCCTCGTCTGCCACGGCAGGGCCCTCGACCTCGAACCTCACCTCGTTCCTGTACTACACCGGCCTCTGGGGGGATGCCAAGTACCCCGACGACCACCCTCTCCAGAAGACAGTCCCGTACTTTGGCCTCAAGCGCTTCGTCTCCGGGCCCGAGGGCCCGCTCGCGAAGCAGCTGGTCCGCCAGGGTCTCTTCCCCGACGACCGCGGCACCAAGTCGTGGACGCAGCGGGCCGTGGGCGTCTTGATGGCCCTGTATCCGTGCTGCCTGCGCGGCTGGAGGAAATGGGTCGCGCTGGCGTCGCTCGCCTGCGTCGCGGTGGCGGCGGCGCTGAGCCTCCGGCACGGCGTCAGGAGATGCCGCCGGAGGAGGGGCTACCGCAAGCTGGACACGGAGATTCCGCTCGGCGACGTGAGCGCGACACCGCTGCTGCGCTCGTCGCAGGAGGAGCGACGACGCTGAGGAGCCCGCGCGGAGGACAGCGATGCAGGCCGGGACATGCGACCGGGTGCACTGCTTATTGCCCGTAGGATACCTCAAGGCAGTGGGCGTGTGGGCTAATTGCCTCCGGCGGCCCTACCGGGGGTCGCCTGCGGCGGGCTGGCCTCGCTGCGCTCGATCCAAACATCTTTCACTGACGACGAATTCTGCTGAAAGACGGCAAGACTTCGAGCGCAGCGAGGCCGGCCCGCCGCAGGCGACCCCCGGTAGGGCCGCCGGAGGCAGACCACGGGCCCTGCGACGCCACATGTTGGCGTGGACGCGGCGACACAAGCCGTGTGCGATGCGCGGAGGGTCGGGCGCGGGCCAGGGTGCAGATACCAGATTAGATAAAGCGACCCGAGCCAGAGCGGGGCTGAAAAAAAAAAGAGAATTAAGAAATGAAATAAAAGAAATGAGACTGCCGGGCGGGTGTGGCCCGCCTAGCGCCGTGCGTGAGTCAAGCCATGCAGTCCACCCAGGCCCGCGAGCAGTGAGACGGACGGTGGTGGTGGTGATGACGATGATGATGCCGATGACTTTTCGACAGCCACCAGGCCCGCCAGGCATCCGAGCCGCCGGGTCCCCTTCTCACCGAGCTGCAGACCACCTCCATTCACCCAGCTCATCCTCCAGAGCCGCATCCGCCTTTTGAATTTGAAGAGAAGAGAAGAGAAGAGGCCGACCGCCAGAGCGAAAGAGGAAGACAGCAGCGCGGCACACGTCTGCTATTACGGTGATGGCGGTTCTCGGTCTGCTGCCGTCCCTGCCCCGTCGTTGAAACTGCGTGCGATGCGCATCCAGAACCGACAGTCGCCATGTCGTCGTCGTCCAGCAGCAGAAGCACCGCCATGGCGCCCGGTGCAGCCGCCACCACGACCTCGCCGCTGTCTGACGCCGCGACGAGACGGCCCAGCAGCACCAGCACCAGCACCAGCACCAGCACCAGCAGTAGCAGTCAGGACTATCGCGGTTTCGTGGCCGGTGTCTTTAGCGGCATCGCCAAGCTGTCAGGTACGTACAACTGTGCAGGACAGACAGACAGACAGACAGACAGCATTTTTCATTCTTTCCCACCGTCCAGCCATCCATTCTTGTACATCTCATGTGATTCTCTCCTCTTTGATATCTCGTCATAATCCTTCCCATCTGTCAAATCTGCAACGGTAAAATACAAGAGAGCGAGCGAGCGAGAGAGATGGAGAGAGAGAGAGAGAGAGAGAGATGGAGCGAGAGACAGAGAGAGAAAAGATGCACTGTCCCACCAGCTGACGTTTGTCAAAATCCCCAGTCGGCCACCCCTTCGACACCGTCAAGGTCCGTCTGCAGACCACGACCAAGGGCCGCTTCCGCGGCCCCGTCGACTGCGTGGCCCAGACGCTGCGGCACGAGGGCGTGCGCGGCCTGTACAAGGGCGCGACGCCGCCGCTGGTCGGGTGGATGTTCATGGACTCCATCATGCTCGGCTCGCTGTCCGTGTACCGCCGCCTCATGGCCCAGCACGTCTTTCACGTCTCGTCGTGGACGCCCGGCGGCGGTGACGGCGGCGGCGGCCTAGGCTTTGCGGCACTGTTTTCGTCCTTTGGTTGGCGGCGGTCGCGGCGGCGGCAGGAGTCACCATCACCATCAATATCATCATCCTCATCTTCTTCTTCTTCTTCTTCCTCTTCTTCTTCGCCCACTGGTACTACTACCGCTGCTCTTCATGACGGCAGCGGTACTGTTCAAGCCAACAACAACAACACCAACAGTACCGGCAGCGACGACGACGACGACCACCTCCCGCCCCTTGGCCACGCCATGGCCGGCGTCCTGGCCGGCGCCACCGTCAGCTTCGTGGCCGCGCCCGTCGAGCACGTCAAGGCGCGCCTGCAGATCCAGTACGCGGCCGACAAGTCGCGGCGCCTGTACTCGGGCCCCTGGGACTGCCTGCGCAAGATCCACGCCCACCACGGCCTCGCCGGCGTCTACCACGGCCTCGCCGCCACCGTCGTCTTCCGCAGCCTCTTCTTCTTCTGGTGGGGCAGCTACGACGTCCTGTCGCGCTGGATGCGCCGCCGCACCACCCTCAGCAGGCCCGCCGTCAACTTCTGGGCCGGCGGGCTCAGCGCCCAGATCTTCTGGCTCGCCAGCTACCCGACCGACCTGGTCAAGCAGCGCATCATGACCGACCCCCTCGGCGGCGGCCTGGGCGACGGCCGCCGCC